>JAECUM010005395.1:0-122343 GCA_016617855.1 Megalonaias nervosa | reverse complement strand
TATATATATATATATATATATATATAAAGGTATGATAGCAAATTTACAAATCGGCATCAGAATGCGGTGGAGACGAAACCAACGAAAAGCAGATCCAGGTCTATAAGACAATATACACACCAAACAAAGTCTGCTCAATGGTTTCTGATCTATGCTAGTTACAAGGACTTGCAAAAACAATGATTTAAATGAATCAAAAAGGGCAATAACTCTTTAAAAATGGTATTAATTAAGATGAAACTTTTACAAGGTATGTCTACCTATCACAGACAAATTTTATAAATGAACATGGATAAACAATTAGTAATTCTCATAAGTTTTGTTCTAATATTTATTTTGCACTCCACACTAAAAAGTTTAGATTTGCTAGCTTAAAAGGTATTATACACAAAGTTTTGCTACAAAATATAAGTTAATGAACTCAGTCAAATGTGGTTTACATACAGTTATTAGAAGGGAAAACAATTGCCATGGGCCATTGGGATATTGAATTTGGAAAACTCCTATGAAGTATATCAAACGGGCCATACAAGTATTTTAATCCCATTTATAAAATTATTAATAAGGGCCAAACAAAATCATCAAAATTGTCTGAAAATTAGAAATTTAAAATACATTCTCCATGCCACTTGGCAAAATTACTAGATTATTTTACTATTAAAAAAAAAAAAAATATAAAATTGTTACATCTGCAAATGTTCTTTTAGAAATCTACCTGGCTACATGGTGGGCACTTTCCAAAATCTAACTGGCCTGTGAGGTTCCTAGTGCTATTGAAAGTTGTGGCATGATAACGATACTCATTAGAACAGTTATCAATAATCAGTCTGTATATATTCTCTACCTGAAACAATGAAAGCGTACATTACATTTAGTGACAATTAAAAATAGAATTTAGCATTCTAACCTTAATACTTGTAAATAAGATCATATATACTTTTCATAACGGCTTTAACGCTGTTCAGTAGTTGACAAATGAAGATTATAAAGTATGAAACAAAGGAGATTACTACTAAATGTTACAAAAGAAAAATACAGAATCTTCAAAACACAGCATCCATGTAACGTATTCACTTTGTATCCTTGACAGGGATTATTAATGATTTATACTCTTATACCAAATGTTTATCAACTTGCCAAACATTTCCAATTACTAGATTAAAATAATTTTTCATAATGTATATCTGACACACAAAGGTTACATTTCTCCATATTTAATAATATTTTATAATAAAATGGAAAAAAAAAATATTACAATCTTTGACTTTTACAATGTAATGGAGAAATACAATACTAATAATGTATTGAAAGCTCAAACAATATTACCATGACAAAGTATATACCTCTCTTATGTCATGAATTTGATACTTTTCATGCTGGAGAGAGCATCACAAAAAGCTCTCAGGGACAGCTGGCCCTCTAATTGCAACATGGTGGCTTGTTCCATTAGGTTCCTACGAATAGCTACTCCTGGTAACTCTAGTGTAGCAGGCCACAGGCCGTATTGCAGAATTGTGACTGATTCTTTTTCACAGTGACAAAATTGCATTTTTATTTTGTGTTATGTACCTGAAAATAAAAATTATGACCTAGAAATGTGCTCATTGAATGCAGCTGCCCAACAGAAGTTAAATGAACCATGATATGTCAAACGGACAGATGTATTGATGTCGCAACAATGGTAATATGCCCATCACTGTCATGATAAGGCATAAAATGATTGCATACTAAGGACAACTTATCACGTGCACAAATTTGTGATGTGATGGTGAATGAGCAGTAATTACAAAATTATGCCAGGCAGCCAGAAGCAGACATGTAAACTCAATATTTCATTACAAAAAGTACATAGTTGTAATTACCGGTAAGCTTAATAACATAATAAATAAACATTTATTGCCCTGAATGTTAAGTGTAACATTAATCGTACTGGTTATTAGCGCAATTTTTAACACAGTGTCATTCCTAACTAAACTTAACAATTGTATCACTTGCAAGGCTATACTATTATGCTGCAGGTAAAAGACGTGAAAGGTTCAAGAAAATCATGATTATTTTAAGGTGGACATTCAAGGAATCAAGTTAAACGATAAAAACCTGCCTCGCTAATAATGGATCATATATGTCCAAGGATAAAGTGCTATGTCTGTGAACATTAGGATACATGAAGGCTTAAATAAGACTGATTCTGTGTGATGAAAAATGATGGAGAAAGAGAGAAATTTTAAATATACTCACCTTTGTAATCAATAACACACAAAGATCTTAAATATGAAGACACGCAAACCTTATGATCTTTTCGCCTCAACATATCCTCTGACCTAGCCACAAATGGAACGAAGAGCCAACCCTGTCGGAAAAACAAACAAGACATACATTACAGAATCTGAGTGCATGTACATACAGATGAAAATCATCTCAATACATGCCAATCTCATCCTTACAAGAATGCAACGTTTTTAAATAAATAGGGTCCTAAGCTCCACTCGAGTCAAATTATTGTGGCTTTAAAGCCCTTACACTTTATGCAGGATCTATTCTTAAAGAAAACATTTAGAGATGAAATTCCCCATCGATATGAAAACAAGTGGGTAGTTTTTTAATTACAGGAGTACTTCCTGAAGAAATATATGTAGGACTTGCACAAACAATGTATGACTTTATTGCATTTGGTTGATGTGTCTGTGAAATTGTTTCAAAATTAGTGTGATATCACATTTGTGTGCCTTACAAGAGGCCTTATTTCAAGGGGCCTTGTCTATTTTGTCACCCACATTTTGACAAATAGCATGAAGGTCGTGTAAATTACTGTGGTAAACTCATCCACAGTTCTATCTGATAACATATTTTATTGTTTGATTATTATTACATTCTCATTCAAAATAAAACTTTCCACACTTCGGATGCTGTAGAATAGAAATATGTGTGCCTACGCATTCAGTAGCTCTAGCATTTTTTCTTTCAAATTTTTGAACAGGTGTATGCAAAATTGTATATTATTTTCTATTTGCAAGCCTACCATTTATTCAAGATATAAGCAGTGTGATTACTAGATTCTTGTCATTCCCTATGCTCGATCAACTATAACTCCTGGTAGTGACATTAGATGCTGAAGGCTAGTCCCCATTGCCATTAATATTAATGTCAATTCAGTTATTTCACATGATCTCTAAATTCATAGGAACTGCATTTATATTAGCCCAGAAGTTGTTATCAACTTAAAATATTAAAGTATTCATTATAAAGAAGTGAGACATCCTGTATTCTTTAGGTTTAACTTCAAGCGCTATCAAAATACAAAGTAAACTAGATCAAAGAGAAGCTTACCACATTTATAGTGATAAAATCATTCATGTTTGTTAGTTAGTGGACTTGCCTAATTTTCGGGACAAGATAAAAAGTGATACAGATTTTGATTTTAGTGCATTATAGGAATCAATGCTGATGTTTAAGTGTGGCAAATAAGAAGCAATGGTGAAACTTGGGGGTAAACACTAAAAATATGTAAAAATCTGAGAAACACACTGTTCTTTAAAAATGAGCCAGGTTTACAAATACAAATATTTAGCAAATTAATATATCTGAAACTATTTGTGAAGATTGAAAATCAATTACACACCACATGGATGAATAAAGAAAAAAAAGGCATTTCATGTATAATTGATTTTCAGGTTTAATGAACTAAGTGTAATATTTTGTTAAATTCTTATATCGAACAACAACTATAAAAACATATAATAATAAATCTCACGAAATACAAAATACTAGAGTAGACAGTTTACAAAAAGCACATAAGAAAGGTACATGCATGTAAATGAAGTTCGTATATCGTGTTAGTAACTTCAAGTTTTCTTCATCATGTGATTAGATATTTTTGACCAATCAAATTGGTTTTTACAAATATTTGGGAAAACATATAATTCAGAATTGCCTTCCATATGATTTGTGCTGTTTTCAGTAATATGCAAATTCCTGACATTCTATACAATATATTATTGCAAAATATCAAGTGATGACATAGGATACAATAACACCTATACAGTATCGAAAGAACAATAATTCTGCCAAAACAAGGTGCAAGAAAGGCAACCTATAAAGATAACCATCAGTCCATTAAATAGCGTCATTTACAAAATAGTAGCCTGGTCATTCCTGAACGGTTGTCCATTAAAAAACTACAGTATTTCAAGTTACTCCTTACTGGGCAAAATGCCATCCGACAATAAGCAACTCAAGCTGGTCAGCCAATGAACGTGGGCCCACTTGAGGACGCGATGGAGGTCAAAGGCTGTATTTTCATAGGTAATACTGATTCCTTACTGTGACCTTAACCCCATGAACACCAAACGAGGGTGGGTGATTATATTTTGCATGGCTCTTCAATTCCTGAATGCAGCCCCTGTAATTGTTTCGAAAGGGGGAGAGGGTGTGTTAAGTAATGAGTATTGTGTGGATATTTGTAATAGCTTCCATCTTAGATAATCATTAACATGAGTCTGCAATATGATGTCATTTTGCCTTCCATATTTGGGGATTATGAAATAAAACAGTCTGATGGACCTCATTACAACACATCTGAAAATAATAAGCAATTGTACTGCAATCAAGACATCGGATTATTTCCTGTTCCTCTCTGCAACACTTGCTGCATCCGTGTGTAGCTGGCGACATTTCTTACAAAAATTTCATCTAAAAGGTTTGCTCTTACAGCAGACCAAATTCTGCCAGATTTTGCCTTCTGCTCTGATATCTTGTCAGGGGTCCTCTACTTTAAAATAAGAAACCAGTAATTTCTCAGAATATACTGCTTTTGTAAGATCAGTTATCATGCTGCATCTCAACATTAAGTGTTCATGACATTATGATGTCATTGATACGTAATTTTTTACAAAGGTATATTAGAGCACGATGAACTCTGCATGAGATAAGATGCTAAAAATGACCAACAGAGCTTTGACTTACGTCTCTTTAAAAATAATGAAACATTAAGTTTGTAATAACATATACTAACTGCAATAATAGTGTGAAAGAAAACGACCAGGTAAACAAAACTATAAGTTGGAAATCTTACACACTTATAACCTAACCAATATAACCTCAAGAACCGAGTCATAATGGGAAAAATCACAAACATCCTCTTTTTATTCGGAATTTAAAAAAGATATTGATCATATTCAAATGCACAAATTTTACGAATTCCTAAAAACTCATTCAGCCATTATGTTCTCGGCAATTCAGGGCAGGTTACCTTTCCGCTTGTGTTTCTAGGTAGTGACCTTAGGGAATAAATATACAACCAAGTGTTAGTAATGCAAAGAAATGCAAACCAACAAATGCATTTTTAGGTCAGTTTGGATTGCTTTGGATCTAACTAAGCAGTGTGTATACATATTTTATACAATCAAACTGACTATCATCACAGAAGAAATTTTTTAATGCATTCAAATTTAATTATTGGCATTAAGTCAAAAGTTTTGACATAATTCTTCTTGCTAAAAAGCACAGTTCCTGTTTCATGATACAATCAATTCAAACAGTGCTTACAGGACAAGAATTGTTGTATACATGTTTAAAATTATAGTAAACATACTTGATTACAAACCAACTCCAAAACGACACTATAATCCTATGTACCTTGAATTAGTCTGAAACACTACTCTAAGTCTCAAAATGCTTGAGTAGCATATAGCTGATTAAGCTACCAGAATCATGTTTTAAAAAGTTCAATTAACTCCAAAACATGGAAGTACACCAGTTATTTCATATTATTATCTGCAGGCTTGCAAGGATCCTTAACACAATCTAACCAATTTTTTAATAACAAAAATACTCCAACAGTTCAGAGCAATCATCCTTCTAAGTTTTGAATGGAAAAAAACTTGTTCTTCTGTATTTTAATAAACAATCGCAAGTGAGGACATGTGAGAATCAGTACAGTCATGTAACCCTAAGTTTGTCATTACCTTTTTCATAAGAAACATGTACAAATTCAAGTAGTTAGAATTTCAAATTCTTTCAGATCACCTTATCTAAAAAAAAATAATTTTCTAATAAAACACTAAGCTTTCCAAAAGAAAGTCTTTGACAATATTGAAAACGTGAAGCTAATTAATAGGCCTAGGCTTTCCAACTCCCACTGAGAACTTGACTTGCCTACAACGAAAGTGAGTTAGTTTACTGCTTTATCTAGATTGAATACACTCAACCATTTTATTGCTGCCACTAACTTTTATATCATTATTTGTTTTCCAATATATGTTTGTTCTTCATTTATTTTTTTTTTGGACTTAAATATGGATATAAAGTTTATCGTAATACAGCAGTAAAGCACAACAGTGGTTTTATGCTAAGAAAGTTTCTCCCAGGGTTGTAAACCTCTGGAAGTTAACTGTTTGCTGGGGTATGCACAATATCACATATGACTTGGATTATGGTAAACTATTGATCTCTATCTTCCCAATGGATAAGAGCACATAACCCTGCAGATCAAACCTTTTGGTTATCATCCTGAAATATAGACGTCTCTGTAGACTTCTCTTTTATTACATTGCACTACATTACTTGTACACTGTCATCATACAAGTTCAAACATGATATGGTACTTTCTGCTAAACATAATCACATAATTGTCTTAATAAAACTCTTGTTTATCTAAAGCATGTAAAGTTACACTAAACAGCCGTACCCATTAGGACCTTATCTACATTATGTAGTTAAATTTCAAGATCCAGAAATATAATTTGTGTAAATAAACACAACTATATGCATAAGAAATTACTCTATCACCTGCATCGTCATGAGAAGCTTGTAACGATTACGCTGAGGAACTTGGAATGCTTTCAAATTCATTGGCAGTAGACTGAAATCCACTGGAATGAACTTGTGTGTGCACAGATGAGCTCCTCAGCAATGAAAATCTTACATGTTCTTTTCTTCTTCTTGATCCAGAATACACAATTTTCTTCACTTTTGGAATTTTTTTTTAGAATCGCACTATTTTCTGCAAAGCAAACAATTCCAAGAATTCATAATAATAGCTGCTGCTTGTAAGCTTTTGATAATATCATGCACTGTTTTTCTTCCCATCATAATATCATGCACTGATTTTCTTCCCTTCATAAAAGACTGTCAGATTCAATACAGTGAAAGACCATCTTTTCTAGTCATCTTAATCATTTTTCTTTTTAACAACAAAATGTGTTGTCTATATGCTGTGTATTGCATGGGATCATCATCACATTTTAAATCAATGATATCTGACCTATAGTTTTGCAACTTATGAATATTTTCGAGTATGCCAGTACTAAAATGGGAAAATGCCAAGTTTTATAAATTGTAAGGATTACTTGAAATCACTTTTGTTTAAACGTTGTATAGTTTAAAGATTTAATTCACGAAGGGGTTGGAGTGGGTGGGAGAAAACTAAACTACTTATATCAATACAATGATCTACCAAATGATTACAGTGGTAACTAGTATACATACTTCCAGCTTAATTAAAGTAAAAGTAAACTAAAGCCTATGCATATCGATCAAATACTTCGTTATAAGATTAGTCGTATAGGTCAAATCCACTACTGTAGAGATACAGCTATCGCTAAGAAGTAGAATTTATCTTTGATATAGGCGAAAAACAATTCTCAAAGACTCAAGGTATACAATAGGCTCTACATCATTGCTTCCTGATTCTACATGTGCTAACTGCTATTGTACGATTAAAAAAATGAAATCATACTTACTAAGATATACAAGAACGCTTATTAGAACTACGCCGATAAAATCTTCAAAGCAAGAACACTTCTCTGAACTAGGCTAATAGAATTTTCTAAACAAAGCAGTATTCTCAGCTTGAAAATGGCGCTGAGACTGTTGTCGATTAAGCTATTGGCAAGCGAAATGACGCGAGAGAAGACGATTAGTCAGCAGAATGTTTTCTTGAACACCTTGACATGATTGTTTGGGGGAGAACGGTATATCGTGTCAAGTGATAAACAGACTGACATGGTAGACACAGATCCTATTGAAGAGAGTGACTCCAGTCGTATGGGGTGATTATATAGGCATCTCTTAGTTCCGTCCCAGCATGTCTTGCTAGTTGGTACTTAGAGATGTCTCCTCATGTTTCTAAATTTAAAATTGTGCTTTAACATTGTGTTTTCCTTTGTCCTCCCTTTATTGTATTGTTGTTTCATGAATACAAAATAAAGGTTACAAAACGTTTGAAAACGTTTTGTCGACGTTGCTCTTTGTTTATTTCAGTCAAATTTACTGGATTCTTTATCCCATTGATGCTCAGGCCGTGGTTCGTACTTTCACCTAACGCTGCAATCTTGCACACAACGGAATAAATGTGGAAAGAGAAATTGGTCTTGTCAGAAACAAGTACACAATTTTACAGTGTACAATACCAGTTGACAATCTTCATTGCAGGAGTGACACAGCTCCAACATTTGATAAATTTGTGGCAGTATGTTATGCATTGACCAATTTATATGAATAAATTGTGCCTTTTGTTTAGTAAATAAACAAAAATGTGAGAAATAATTGCATTTATCTTGTATGCAACACTATTTCCTTCCTCCAAGTCACTCAAGGTTGCAAATTGTTTACTAGTTTCCATCTTTCTGTCACCCTTCATATGCTATAATTCTAGTTTATCAACAATACTCAAGAATGAATCTTGACTGGCAGAGAGCTACATGGAGTTTCGGCCTTGGTCCCTCAGAATTCAAAGGTCAAAATGAAGCTATTATAGACTTTTCTGAATATAACTTTTCACTGCTTTTGTGTGTGTGTGTGTGTGTGTGTGTGTGTGTGTGTGTGTGATTCGGATTTTTAACGTAGCCTTAACAATTTTTCAGTCATACCGCTAAGATGTCTGCAGTGTGAGTTTATAGTGATGTTTAGCATTGGGGTATCATGTCACAGACATGTAGTATGATGTCCCACTCAATCACATTATTCGGACGCCAGACCGATCAGCCCTAACACTAACGTCTTAATGTTGAGCGCCTAGCGAGGCATCTGTTAGTACCACTTTTATAAGTCTCTGGAATGGCAAGACCGATGTTCGAACCCGCTGCTTCCCGCATCCCAGGCGGACGCGCTAACCACATGGCCACCGGAGCGGTGAATGCTTTAGAACAAGAGCAAGTAGTTATGTCATTCATAGTTCAACCTTGAAAACTTTGAGATCAAAGCTATGGTTACAGATCAAAGTTCAGATTGCTCTAATGTAGTATTTTACATGCTTTTGTGGAGAGAGAGAGAGAGAGAGAGAGAGAGAGAGAGAGAGAGAGAGAGAGAGAGAGAGAGAGAGAATACAAATCATATGGCGAATAACAGTCCTCTCAGGTGCACTGGATCCAGCAAGGGATCACGTGTGTCAAGGATTGATTAAGATGAATGCAACAAACTGACAAAGAACAAAGCGAAACTAGTATCTAACTAGCCTGAGCGTTTTCAAGTCTTAATAAGTCTTTTTCAAAGGCAGATACAAAACATACTTAAGACTAACAAATAAAACAGAAAAAACAGCAGTATTTGCAACACTGTACATGGCTGTTTCTACAGGAATTAAACCTTTAAATGTATTTTGTTTCAGCTAGTTTATATCAACTTGTTTCGGATACTGGAAAATATTTGTGTTAACCTAGAAATCGATGATACATAATGAAATCTGTTTTTTTGTGTACATTTATGTAAGCGCAAATTACATCCCGGACATTTCATTGTTATAGTAGTAATTGTAGCCAATAAAGTCTGCCTAATCAGACTTTTTGATGGATTGTCGGTTAATGTATGGCATACAGATTTGATTCTTGAAGCTGTCACCCTACCAGCCCTGAAGTTTAACCACTGTTTATTACTGCTTTGACCTCTGGTGTCCTTCTCACAAGTGGTCCTTCCTCCTGGTGTCACACATAAAATCTGAAGTATTCCTTCACTTCATTGCATTATATCTTCCTATTTCGCATTAAGAAATTCTTCCTGATAAAGTTCGGTTAAGACCTTGGGATATTTTTACCCAAAGCTTTTGGTCTATACTTGTGTGCATACCCTAGTACAAGAGACACAAATACATGTCTAATCAAGTGATGCAAAGAATTCTGACAATTCATGACTTGTTGGGTCTGTTACAATGGGTTACTTTTTCTTCTTATTCAAAAGCTTTGCCTGAATCCCAGAGATTGCTCTGTTTAGTAGGTTTTCTTTGTTCGAGTTGAAGTGAAGTCAGTTCTGGATGATCTTGAATTCAACCTGAAGACAAATGAAAATATTTGTATATAAATTTAAGCCACATTTAAATCAAAGATAAGAAATCAACAATCGTCATTTCAAATAGATTGTATTATATGCGGTGATTGTTTGGTATTCTTACTGGATATTATTTTCCAAATCTTTGTAAAAACTTTGCCAACTGATAGTTTACTTTCTCATTATAATCATTTCATTATACTTTATTTGTAATTATTTTGTTTGGAACGAAAGTGTGTTATGAATAGAAATGTAATGTTAGGAAACTCGTACATGTTTAGATTAAAACATATCTTCAGCTATTAACACCGTGTAACAATTTTCTTGTTCCATGGTAGTAAGTGTTATTGCTTATGCCTCAAAAAAAATAGAACACGGTTATTATTCCCCACAAACATTGCTTTTGTGACCAGGGCAGTGCTATTTTAAAATGTACCTATTTCCAAAGAGAAAACTGGCGAATTTGTATCTTTTCGTTCATATAAAGTCAGAAGAAAACAACTTATGAATCAAAATTAACATGTATTTATACTAAAGTAATAAAAAATATGACTACAAATGATTTAGAAGTGAGTAAAGTTTCGAGATTTATGATTATACTGTAAATCACTTTCACGAATCCCCCCCCCCCGAAATGTAGTCTCCCATCATGTTCTCGTTATACTGTCCTTGGTAGCAGTCATCAAAATCCAGTATATCCTGGCGGAAGCGCTCGCCTTGCTCCGCCAAGTACTCTCCCAAGTTAGCCTTGAACGTATGAAGATGAGTATCAATAATATGGACTTTGATGGACATCCTACAGCCCATGATGCCGTAGTTCTTCACCAGAGTCTCAACCAGCTCCACAGAGTTTTCGGACTTTTGATTGCCCAGGAAGCCCCTAAACACTGCGACAAAGCTGTTCCAGGCCGCTTTTTCGTTACTAGTGAGCTTCTTGGAGAATTTATTGTACTGCAGGATCTTCTTTATCTGTGGTCTGACGAAGACACCAACTTTGATCTTTGCCTCAGACAGCTTAGGGAAGAAGTCTTGAAGGTACTTGAAGGCTGCCGACTCCTTATCTAGAGCTCTGACAAATTGTTTCATAAGGTCCAGTTTGATGAGCAATGGTGGAATCAGCACCTTCCATGTGTGCACCAGTGGCTCCGACTTGATGTTGTTCCTCCCCACAGAGAATTCAGTCCACTGTGGCCAGTCCTGCCCTTGGTAGTGTGTCTTGGTTTCCCTGCTGTCGCAAAGGCAAAGATAGCAGGGAAACTTGGTTAATCAGCCTTGAAGACCCATCGGGAATGCTACCATTTTCAAGTCTCCGATAAATTCTCAGCCGTACTCACCATACTCCAAGGCGTTCAGCAAGGTCTTGATGCTGTTGTAATCCTGTTTGAGGTGCACCGAGTGAGCCAGGGGAAGAGACTGGTACTTGTTCACATTATGGGCAGCATGGCTTTGAGGCTACTGGATGAGCTGTGAATGAAGTGGTGCCACTCATTCTGGTTACAGGCGTTTCCGATTGCCTCGAACAGACTGGTCACATTGTGATAGAAGCAGAGCCCATCTTAACGGGCGAAGAAGCTGCAAAAAGCTTGGTGACGCTTCCTCTGACCTGCGACTTGAACACTTTCATCCAACATGTTCCACTGCCTGAGCCTAAACGTCAAAAGCTGGACATTGGACTTGGTGAGATCAAGATCTCTGATCAAGTCGTTGAGCTCTTTTTGGTTGGGGTAGTATGGGTTTCTTTCCTCGGCTCCACCTCTGAAATTTGCATCTGGATCTACAACGTCTTCCTCGCTCTCTGACTTGTAAAGGCGGCTGCTTTCTCCGGAGGAGTGGGTGCGGGGAGCTCAGGGCAGTCTGGCACAGGGGCGATGGATGAAGGAAGGTCTGGATACGTGAGAGTAGGTGCATTCTTGCCAGTCCGACGTCTGGAAGGCTCCACCATGCAGAAGTAACAGTTACTTGAGTAGTCAGTGGGTTCCCTCCAAATTCTTGGTATAGCGAACTTCATGGCTCTCTTTTGTCCTCTGTACCATTCTACAAAAATACATTTATTTCACCCATGACTAATGTGTAAGAGATTCTCGCAACATTTTTCATGTATGGTATATTTTTCAATAACATTGAAAATTGTAAAACATTTTAAAATTTAAATCTTTTACAATTTTAAATATTTTAACAAATTTTATAACATAAAATTCCGAGCAACATTTGTCCATCTTACCTTCCAGAGTATATTGGCAGTGTTCGCAGGTGAAATGAGGTGCCCAGGGTTAGACTTGATCCGCGACAGTCATGCCGAAATATGCCTAGTAGGCCTCACACATCTTAGTAGATTCTTCCAAAGGAGTACTTCTTCGCTCTTGTCTTGATAAATTGGCCGCAGACATAGCAAAATGTGTTGCAGGATGCTTGCAGCCTCTTGATGCCATCTCAGAAAAATGCAGATATGTATCCACCGTATGAAATAACGGGATGTCACCTTTTCCTTTCTAGTATTTATTTTATTTTTCAATGTGAGAACGAATAATGATGATGTACAATAATTTGTTCTTTTCGGATAACGTGTGCTCTGGTTTGAGAAGACAGTTCTATTCTCAATTAAATAAGGTCGTAAGTAGAATTGGTTTAGAACAAAATTTGAATAAATTTGAAACGTGTGTTGAATTAGAAAAATATTTTCCGAAGTTATGAATGTAAGGAGCTTTTGGATATTGTTTGGAAAGAATCCCAAAGACAAATCACACATGGCAGAAACAAATCTAAAGAAGAATTAAATTCGTTGCGTATTTTATCACAAGACGAAAGTATTATTATTAAAAATGCTGATAAATCTAGCACATAGTAATACTGAATAAGGAGTATTATATGTCAAAGATACTTTTGATTTCATTACTAAATTGAAATCTTTACCGAAACTAACTGAAACTTCATTCCTAGTTACACTTGATGTGGTTTCACTCTACACGAATATACCACACAATGATGGTATCGAACCATGTAAATATTTTTTGAAGAAAACGGATATACATGTAAACTATGAAAAGAACATGTTTGTGATTTGATAAAACTTGTGCTCGAAATAACATTTGTTTTCAATTTGGTAATACAAACTATCTCCAAAAGTTGGGAACAGCAATGGGTAGTCCTATGGAACCTTCCTAAGCATCTTTATTTATGGGGAAATTAGAAAATGACTTTCTAAATAAATGCCTCTTAAAACCATTTGTTTGGTTATGATTTTTAGACGATATCTTTATGATTTGGAGTTATTCATTAGAAGATCTTTATTATTTTATAGACTGTTTAAACAAATTACATCCAACAATAAAATTTACATTCAATGTGTCTAAAATTAAAGTATCATTTTTGGACGTAGAGGTCGCGAAAAATGAAAATAATGACATCACTACCATGGTTCATGTGAAAAACACAAATATTCATCGATATGTTGAATATTCTTCATGTCATCCTCAGTCATGTAAAAACGGGATACCATATAGTGAAGCAAAATGATATAGAAGAATTATTTCGGATGACACTGTTTTTAAATCATCTTTGACAGAGTTAGGTGAGCATTTTTTAAATAGAAATTGCCTTATTGACATCATTAATACTGCTTTCCAAAACGTATCTTCTCTTGCGCAACTTGAATCTTTACAATGTAAAATCAAAAATGGAAATGAAGATATCATTACTTTTGCTATTGAATATACTCCAAGTTTGCCTAATATAGGTAAGGCTATAAATACATATTGGAATTTATTAAAATTGTCATGTAAAGCAAGTGTTAAATCGCTACACGAAAGCAAACCCACACTTGCCTATAAAAGGCCTAAAAATCTTAAAGATTTCCTAATTAATTCCAAATTAGAAAAAAACGTTATATAGAAAGGGATCATCAACTATATGTAATAGACCTAGATGTTCGCACTGTCTTTTTATTGACGAAAATATTTCTTTCAATAGTAATAATACGAAAGAAACTGTTAATATGCGTTGTGATAGTAAATGTGCAACATCAAATGTTATTTATTTGCCCACATGCAAAAAATGTGGCATTCAATATATTGGACAAACCAGTCAACAAATATCTAAACGTATGAACCAACATAGAACAGACATAAAAAAACTTATATCGATCAATCATTTCCATCTCATGTTGCCGCACAATTAAACAAGAATTCCCATACTTTGCAAGATTTCTTCTTTCAACCTATTGTTGTAGCTGATTCTGAGTTGGAACGACTGCTAAAGTAAACCTATTGGATTCACCGTCTTAATACGGTATATCCAAAAGGTCTAAATTCAAAAATACTATACGACATTCATTAATATTTTTGTTTTTTGAATCATGTTTAGTTAAGAATAATTTTATATCATTCTAATTTACTGATTAACAGGAGTAGTGAAAGTATAAACTAATATCATGAAAATAAATATAACCATTCTTTAAAAATGAAAGGGCATTTTAAAATTAATTCTGAATATATTATGATTAATTATTTATAAAATATTTATTTATTTTATGATTATAAGTAGTATGCACACCATAAATTTTTAAAAACGTTTTATTACATAGCTTGATTTCTGATAACATGGTGAACATTTGTCAATAATAAATCTAGGATATATATCGCCAAAAACGTCTATGAATAAATAGGGATAAACAGTTTTATTAATATTTTTATTATACATAATGCACATTTGAATATATATATATATATTCAAATGTGCATTATGTATAATAAAAATATTAATAAAACTGTTTATCCCTATTTATTCATAGACGTTTTTGGCGATTTTATTGGACATTCAAGAAAATAAAACAATCAAATATAAATCTTAAATTTATGCTTTAAGACAAGTCCAATTATGAACTATATGTGTGAAGCAAATTTCAAATATTCTGATTTAATACTACATATAGGGACATTTAGCGATTTCAGTTTACTGTAGTATTGTATTGACAACTTTTACATAGATGTATGGTGCAACTGAGCTTCTATAAGAAAATCATATGAAAGCAATCGTGCTTCTTTGCATTGTTGGTCCAAAGAGATTAAATTAGTAGGCCCATAATTGGCTAAACTTGTGATTGTGACCGTCGGCAAAAATGCAATGGTCAAAGCCATAACGACCGCATTTCCAGATTCGACCCTTTCTTGTGCATCAGACACCTTCGAAAATACACTACGCGCAGACTTAAAGACAATGCTGTTGACAAAAAGGACTGAAATCTTGTTTTGGACAAATTATTTGGATTTGGAGGAATTTTAGACGCTGATGACACAATTCGCTTTGAAGTGAAGTGTGATAACTTCGAGACCTCTGTAGGGAAGTTTCTTTAAACTTTATTGACTAACGTCAGTCACGACTGAGAAAACAGCTGACCAACGTTAACGGACCAACACGACTGGACTTAACCGACGACGAATGGACCAAGAACAATTGCGAGTCCGTTAACCACGCGTTAAAGCACATTGTAGAGTGGAAATCGAAGCCTATGACAGAAGATGTATTTTATTTAAACGACTTGGTGGACGAACATGTCAGAGACTTGAGAGGTCCATTAATAGGGACTGATAAATAGCGACTCGCTGACAGTCACATTCAAATTTCAAATTTCAAAGACGGAATGGGTGACACAAACCACCGGACAAAGTCAAAAATTGTACAAAATATTCAGACGCTTCATTCTTACAGACAGTAAAAACGTGACATCATCAGACGGACAGTCAGGAATCGTGGTTCCGAGGACACAAGGAAAGAAACCAGGACAAAGAAAACGTAAAACAAACGAACGAACATTGACAAATAAAAAGAATAAGACAAATAAATAGCATAATTTTAGATATGGTATATTGCAACAAACTCAGTTCTTGTCGCATGGTAATTTCTGCGATCCCGTGCATAAACCTATATACTATTAATTTGCTTGAACCAGTTCGCTATTTTCAAGATGGTTTTCAAAAAACGAATAGGGCGCAAATCAACTGTTTTAGTTCTAATAAGTTGATTTCTTTAAATTCCCGCATTTCTTGTACATATTTTTTGATCATGTTCAAATTTCATATTAATACGATTTATATTATCATTTTAATACTGATTATGTGTATATAAACATGTATATACAAGAGCAGGGTGGTCCATCTTCTTCAACCCGTTGGCCATATGAGGTAAAATTGTTAAGTTCATAGACCATGCATGCTGATTTACATTATAATTATAGAACTAATTTTGTATGAGAGTGGGCCACACAAAAGATTCCCGCGGACCACATTTGGCCCGTGGGACTGCAGTAGGACGACACTGTACTTGAAAATTGTCCTTTGGAATATATAGTATACCAACGTGTTAATTACTTAAGGAACGAATTAATATATATATATATATATATATATATATATATATATATATATATATATATATATATATATATATATATATATATATATATATATATATATAATTATTCATGAGCGTGTCAGACTTGCCTTATTTGTATAATAATTTTTAAACATTTATGTATTATATGAAACAAATACATTCTGAAGTATGTTCCAAAAATTGTCTTTGTGTATTAAACCCTTTTCTGCAACTGTCCTGTATCCCATACTCTTCCTTCAATAGCAGTATAGGTTTAGAAAGCGGTCAATGAAAGACGGAAATGATTTGACACGCCATTCTCTCACGTTCCTTGCCTTTAGACCATTATCACGCATAATTCATGATGGTTACACTTAAAATATATAGCTGTTTCACCTGCTGGTGTACGCAAATCTCACACATCCCTTAACATAAGATAATAAGAAAATTGTAATTATTTATAAACACAATTGAATCATCAACTTAATAAGTCATTATTAATATGTGTTTATCATTAATAGCTTAAGCATTGAACTCATGTATAAATTGCAATACACGCTGTTAATAAAAATTTGTTTTTCTTTCAAAACTGTCGCCAAAATGCGTAATTTCCAGCTTCTTGTTAATATGATGTTGCATCACTTGCTGAAAAGAAATTACATAATAATTTATTATATAACTAATATTAAATGCCACAGATATGAATTATACATACACAAAAAATATACGGTATGGTATATGAGATAAAAATGAAGTGCGTTTCGGTGCGTTTTATTGCTTCCGGTGTTACGGTGCGTTCCGGCCATTCAGTGTGTTTCGGTTTTCCTATGAATCCCGGGTAGTATTGGCCTTTACCCAACATCGACCTAAGTTTTGGACGGACCGATTTAAAGGTGAAGTTTGTGATAAAATGTTTGGACGAAGTATTCATTTGAAGAGTAACATAAAGAATACATATTGGATATAAAGGATACACGTGTATAAGTTTGTGATCAAATGTTTGGACGGTGTTGCAATTTGAAGAGTCACATGAGGATACATACTGGAGATAAAACATTCAAATGTGAACTTTGTGATAAAATAATTGGACACAGTGGTGATTTGAAGGGCCACATGAGGATACATAATGGAGATAAACCATTTAAATGTGAAGTTTGTGATAAAATGTTTGGATATAATAGTAGTTTGAAGCTCCACATGTGGATGCATACTGTTGTTAAACCATTCAAATGTGAAGTTTGCGATAAAATGTTTAGACACAATAGTACTTTAAAGTGCCACATGAGGATACATACTGGGGATAAACCATTCAAATGTGAAGCTTGCGATAAAGTGTTTGGACACAATAATACTTTAAAGTGCCACATGAGGATACATACTGGGGATAAACCATTCAAATGTGAAGTTTGCGATAAAATGTTTGGACAGAGTAGTAATTTAAAGGACCACATGAGGACACATACAGGAGATAAACCATTCAAATGTGAACATTGTAATAAAATGTTTGGAAAGGTTAGTAATTTGAAGAAGCACATAAGGATACATACTGGAGATAAACCATTCAAATGTAAAGTTTGTGATAAAATGTTTAGATATATTAGTGGTTTAAAGTACCACATGATGATACATACTGGCGATAAACCATTGAAATGTGAAGTTTGTAATAAAATGTTTAGACAGTTTAGTAATTTGAACAGCCACATGAGGATGCATACTGGAGTGAAACCATTCAAATGTGAAGTTTGTGATGAAGTGTTTAGAGGAAGTGGTAGTTTGAAGAACCACATGAGGACACATACTGGAGACCAACCATTCAAGTGTGAACACTGTCATAAAACATTTGGACAGAATAGTAATTTGAAGAGGCACATGAGAATACATACTGGAGTTAAACCATTCAAATGTGAAGTTTGCGATAAAATGTTTGGACAGAGTACTCATTTGAAGGGCCACATGAGAACACATGCTGGAGTTAAACCATTCAAATGTGAAGTTTGTGATAAAATGTTTAGAGACAATAGTGCTTTAAGGTGTCATATCAGGATACATACTGGAGATGAACCATTCAAATGTGAAGTTTGCGATAAACTGTTTGGACAGAGTAGTCATTTAAATCGCCATATGAGAATACATACTGGGGATTAACCATTCAAATGTGAAGTTTGTGATCAAATGTTTGGATGCAGTAGTCATTTGAAGGGCCACATGAGAATTTATACTGGAGATAAACCATTAAAATATGACATTTCTTATAAAATGTGAAGATAAGGTTGTCATTTGAAGAACCACATAAGTATTCATACTGGAGATATACATACACAATTCAGAGGAGAAGTGCGTGATTAAAGGTTTAGACAGTGGTGTTTAAAGAGGCACTTGAGATAAACTATTCACATGTGAAATTGGTGAATAGAATTTTAGGGCAAACTACTGCCTTGGAGAACCACAGGACGATGAATACTGGAATCAAACCATGGAAATATTAAGTTTGTGATAGAATGTTTATGCAGGGTTGACATGAGAATACATACTGGACATTAACCATTCAAATGTGTAGTTCATCATAAAATGTTTAGGACAGCAGTGCTGTGAAGTGCTACAGGATGGTGTGTACTGTTGATAAAGTATTGAGAGGTTTTGGCAGAGTACCTATTCAACCATAACATGATAATAGATAATGGAGAATAAACATTAAAGGGTGTAGTGTTTTCAGTTTTAGCTTAATAGTGTTGCGAATATTGGTCTTAAGCAGTACTGTATCATATGAAGAAATACAGAATTTCAAAGACCTTCAGGGAATTGAAGTCCTTAATAAACAAATTTAAGACCCATCAAATGCTTTTCAAACTTTTAGGTGTAAATAGATAATCAAAGACAAAACTTTCAGAGTTTGGAAAGCATGAAGCATCATTTTTGAGTTTATAAAATAATTCACAGGAATAAGGTACACATATTCAACAGAGGTCTCGGAAACACTTAATTACATGTATTTGGATGCAAATTTTTCATCTGGGGCGCAGAAAAAAAAAAACTCATGCAGGAGTCCTCAGTACGCATGCAAATAGCTGGACGGCAAATTCAAAGACTTGCCAGTCCTTTTTCAACCACCTACTGAGTGGGAGAATGTGTTGATTAAATTGATCATCTTAGCTGTGATGATTTTTACAATGAAAAAATTCATGGTTTAAAGATCCCCAGATGTGCCTGCTGTATTTATAAGAGTACGTCAAAAGAACACGATGCAATAGCTTGATGGCAAGTTCAAGACTTTGACTAGCAGCATGGGTGTGAAAATGTGCTGATATTTACAATGGCTTAATTCAGAGGCAGAAAGATCCAGAGATGTACATGTGGTTATTACAAGAATACATCAGAATTTTAGCTTTCATTGTTGTGCCCATTTCTGATTCTATCCAAATAAATAGTGCATGCAACCTCAAAATCAAGACACATCAAGACTTGGACAAAATGTCGTTTGCAAATTTGGAAAAGTATTTCGGGGTTAAATGGCAAACTGACAAAGATTTGAATCAAATAGCTGCGGCTGGTACTGTCGAAGTTGACGATTCCATGTAAAGATTATCGTAATGAAGGCCCACATCCCAGAAAAGGAAATGTGCTTTGGTGTAAAAGCAAATCTGTACAGATGGGATCTGTTTCATGAAGGAGACAGAAAGAATAAATATCTGGAACTACAACAGATACAGTGCACACTTCCAACCTATAGTAAATGACCAGAAGTAAGTTGATACAAGAAAAAGAAGGGCGTCTTCAAACAGTTAACTAGAGATTCTAGATTATTAATGATCTAGTTGATAGCATGAATTCAGATTGATGTTTGCAGCAGATTTAAATCACAGTGTTAGTTTTGCATAAACTAATAATGGAGCAATGGATATGTATGCAATATAATGGATAAAGGACATTTTAAACCAGTGTTTAAAAGAAGCATTCAACCAAACATGGCTATCAGTAATAAAATAACATAAGAAATTGTGTTACAGGAAATGAAGGTAAAAGCGTTATCATTGAGTGATTTAATCGCACGCTAAATGAAAAAAATCCACAAATCTTTGACAGCTAAAAATACAAATAAATATATTGATAATCTACAGAAAATTGTTGATAAATATAATAACACAAAGCACAGATCCCTTTCGCAAGACGAAAGGAAAATGTTATCAGATGATGCAATTAAAATTCTCATATTAGCAAATGAAAATATGTACCACAGACATAAATTTAAAGCTGTTGATAAAGTTAGAATTACATTTTAAAAAGGATTTACTCCAAACTGGAGCGAAGAAGTATTTGTTGTTGATAAAGTACTTTTAACAATACCAGTTACCTATGCGCTAAAAGATTTATTGGGCGAGGCTGTAACTGGTAGTTTTTACAAACAAGAACTTCAGAAAACTGAACAAGATATATTTGTTATTGAAAAAGTTATCATGAAAAAAGGCAATATAAGTTCTGTTAAATGGTGTGGGTATAGCAATAAATTTGACAGCTGGGTACCAACTAAGTCTATAAAATAATATTGTTATAAATTTGTTCGTATTTCATCAACACATATTTACATTTGACCGGCCTACACAATGACAGTAAATGTAATTTTCTTGCATTATCGACTGGCATTAAATTGAATATTTTAACAAACATAAAATTGTATTATATGCTCCTTTGCTGGCCAATTATTTTTACATTAAGAAAAGATTTTATAAGTTGCCAAAATATTTGTTGCTCGGCAACAGCAAAATTAAATTTTATTAATTTTTTAGCGATATGATACTTAACATTATATCGTCCAGTTGTCGGTCTGCTGTATTTTTTTTTTATCAACCACATATACGTCATCATCAGCTTCATTATTATTAAATAAAATGTCATCTTCATTATGACCAACAGATTTGTTTGCGATTACGTTAGGGATGAATTCTCCTGCTGTAAAATTATCGCTAGTGATTGTATCACTTGCATATATATCAGCAAGTCATTTCATTTAGTCCATATTATAATATATTTTTATCTCATTGTGATAATAATGACTGCAGAGATGAAATCTCCTAAGATAAAATATCATCAGTAAGTTGATATATTTTAAATTACAAAGAATTATTTCAAGCAGTTCGAATATGTCTGTCGGGATTTAGTGCTTATTCTGTTAACGTTATTGTAATGCAAGGTGATTCTGATAAAATTCTTTTAACAGCTGCAGAAAAAAATAAACTGATAACAGTGCATTTATAACACTAAAATTTGATAAAGATGATATTTTAATGTTCGCCCTTCATTGTCTTACCAAGACAGAATTAAAAAACATAATTAATCATCATATTTAGAAATAAATCTGTCAAATGTTGACGTTGCTGATCTTTTTACTCCATCAGCGACAGATTGTACCGAAGCTAGATTCATTTTATGATATTTTCCAGCAGCTGTTAATGATCTAAATTTTATTTCTTCTTCAGTGTTAAGGTTTATTGAAATAACTGATCTAGCAAATCTAATGCCACCAGTATCCCCATGTCTACTATTTCAGGGGTCAAGCCAGACTTAAATTTTAGGGAAAAGTGACTTCTCCTTTTGGTTGGAAGAGGGAGAAGTGGGAGCTAAACAGGGAGAAGTGGAAGCTAAACAGGGAGAAGTGAGACCAAAGCAAGAAACACGATATATATATATATATATATATATATATATATATATATATAGATATATAGATACATATATATAAAAGCTGCATTATCTTATTTTTATGTGCTCTATTTCTCAGTATGCTTTTAACAGTTTTAAGCAATGCCTTATTTTCAAGTTGAAAAATATGTGTTATATGTTTATTATCAACACATTTTGTACATGTATAAAAATTATTATATTCATACCCATTCTATTCATACTTGTAGTATATGTGTGTTTGATTGAGATAAATGCAGTGTGTTTTGGCCATATGACTTAAAAAGCACATCAGAAGCTATACATTGTAATTAATTTTAACTGATAGCAGTAACAAGATTAGAGTCTTGTAATTGCAAGTTGGTAAAAATGCTTAATAAACTACCACTTAATTATTTTATTTTCTACAAGTTTTGTGTAAAATTGCAGTCAAAAAGATTTCTAACATTCTTTGAAACAACCCCTAATACATGTACATAGGAACAAATGCACAAGTGACTTCAAACCATACTCTCATCCTGATTTCATTGTTCCTGATAAAACATTACTGTAACTATTCATAGACAACACACTGAAGCACTAAAGTCGATATATAACTAAACTGGACCCTTTTTTCCCCCAACCGAAAATTCAAGAACATGCATTGCACAATGAGAGTGCATCTATTTTTAGAAAGAGGGCTTTTCTTAATATAACTACTCACTTTCTTGCTTCGTTACAAAAATTCATTAATAGGACTGCATATTTATGGTTGTATTATTTGTCTACCTACTGGTAATAATGATATGCATTGGTTAAATAGTATTTGCTTTATTACTATATATATTTTTCGTATTTTCACGAAAATTAATTCAGTAAGTCAGAAAACAACCTTGACCTTGCAGCATTGTTTCGAATTCCACAACAGAGATTGTCACATGTTTCTGACCTACACTATTAAATATTTAGGCTAAATCTCCTATCACATAATATTTAAACTTTGTTTTCATTATATTATATATTTTCCTGAATCTATGTGCTCAATTATTTACAAATACAGTGTAATGAAGTGGTATATCATATACGCATCGAAGTCCGCCGTTACAAGTTCATTTACAGTTTCAAACTTGATTTTATACAGAAAATACGCAAATACGGCCGTTAAAATATCCATTTATAAAAGAAAGAAATAAATTATAAAACGCTCTTCACTGATCATACTTTTTAAAAGTAAATTACTATTTGCATATTGATGCTTATATTTCGAAACAGAATTTGGTGTATTTTCATCATAGCACAGTTTGCCCAATTTCATGAAATCAAGCAGTGATATCTTGCTCCGGAAAGTGTTAATGGTCAGTTAGCTGTTAAAACTTGCATGTGAATGTGCAAGAATTTCGTTGTCGCCGTAAGCTGATTGGTATCAACACCACGTAAATACATTTCGCCTTGGGTTACAACAGTGTCAGAACTTACTGGCTTCAGCGAGGGGGCATCTCAAAAGTCATAATCTACAGCCATTTTACGTCCGAAAAATCAGAGGGCGAAGTCGTTTTCGTTTTCCTAACAGGAGAAGGCAAAGTTTACATTTCTCAGGCGACTTTTTCGCCCACTTTGCCTGGTAGCGTGACTTCTGCTATTTTCTTTTGATGTTACCAGATCTAAGTTTTCTAAACGATTATCAGTTTTAATTTTATTGATATGATCGATAGCTAAATTATTTGAAATAGCGCCATTAAAAGTTTCATAAATAAATATGTGTGATTTATAATTAACTTGATCAGTTTTTATTCCACGTACTGTTACACTAAGATAACCGTCTTTTCTTAATTTCCTAACACTTTTTTTTGTTTTTCTATGCCCAATAATTCCTTTGTCAGATGCTTCATATAAACCAAACTTTGGATGAGACTGAAACTCATTTTGGAATGATAAATTTTCAATATTATCATCACTTATTGATCCGTTTACTCTATAAACTCGTTGTCCTTCTGGAATATCCTCGCAAAATAATGTGTAAATAAAATCTTTTCTAAACATTTCAACTCTCCGTATATTGTCTCCTTTAACACTTATTATCATTCCAGCTGGTGTTACTTTACCAAAAGGTCTTTGATGTTTTACGTGAATAACCGAACCTAACATATTTCCAGCATAATGGTTATAAATTGGGTGAACATAATAATATTCTTGCTCGTTTGCTCTCATATTTTATGTCATTATATTATATAAAATTTTCATATCTCTAATTGAAAAATATATTTAAAAAAATCAATTAAATATTGAAAATACTGTATATGAATGTTACAGTTACAAGATATTACCAAGAAGAGTCTCATATAAGCAGACAAAATTGCTACTGCATTTTCTGGTTATGACAACAGTTAGAAATTTGATAATCAAAATGTTTTAGCAAATTTTAACTCCACAAATTTGTTTCATCTTTTACAACCAGTTGTAGCACAAGAACTTGCAGCTCATAAAAGTATCAAGTTAATAGTGCAGTATCATTTTATTTTCTCAAACTTACATGCATTGAAAAAGACATAATTGATATAATTTTTGAAAATACAAATTTCGACAACGAAATTCCCGAACCATATATAACGGATAAATCACAAAAAATATTAACTGGAACAAATATTTCTCGGTCACCGATGAAATACATCATGAAATAAATAAACATTTTTAGGAATTTACTGCATCAGGGTCAGGTTGAAAATTTGAAATGATAAAGGAGGTTTCATTTCATACAATGAAATGTAATGTACTTCGCGGTAGTTCATATGTTGATCTTCCTCAAAAAATTAAAAACAAAAAATGCTGTATAAATGTCAAAAACAATGATAACGAATGTTATTGTTGGGCAATTTTATATGCTAGACATCCTCAAAGTTGTAACTGTGATCAAGTTGAAAAATATTTGCCGTACAAAGATGAGCTAAATTTTAACCGGATAACTTTTCCAGTAGCAGAGAATCAGATATTAAAATTTGAAAAGCAAAACAAATTTCAGTAAATGTTTTTGGACTAGATGAAAGTAAATGTTTTCCCGAGATATATTTCAGCGACTTCTACACAAGAGACAATAAATTTGTTATTTTATAAAGGACATTTTTGTTGGATAAAAAACTTTAACGGACTAGTTGGCAGACAGTATAATAAATATAAAAATAAGAAATATTTCTGTTACAGTTGTTTACAAGGTTTTTCTAAAGATGAAAAATGCAAGAGTATCTAAAATACTATGTTAACGTTCAAAGAATAAAAATGCCCGGAGAAAAAGAAAAAGTTTTAAAATTTAAAAATTATAATCATAAGCTAAGTATCCCATTTGCTGATTTATGCTGATTTCGAGTGTCTACTTGTTCCAGTGGCTGGCGCAGAAAATAATCCGAATAAATCATGTACAAGAAAAATAGAACAACATATTCCATGTGGAGCAGCTTATAAAGTAGATTGTTGCGCTAACGATAATTTTTCAACTCCAGTAAAGTTATACAGATGTAAAAATAGGGATTCTGAATGTCCTGATGTGTGGTTACTAAAAAATTTAATCGACGAAGTTATTAAGACTTTCAACAAATTATTCAAAACGGCTCCAATGAAAATAACATCCAAACAACAACTTGATTTGGATGAGGCAGTTAATTACTATATCTGTGAGATGTTGTTAGGTAATGATAAAGTGCGCGATCACTGTCATCTAACCGGCCAGAATCGTGGAGCAGCTCATAATGATTGCAATTTAAAATTTCATGCGCCAGATTTTATTCCTGTAGTTTTACATAACTTTCGTGGTTGTGATAGGCATATCATTGTAGAGGCTTTTGGCAATGAAGAAATTAAATCTAAACTAAAATTAAATTAATACAATAAAATGTATCCCAAACAATTTGGAAAAGTATATGTCAGTTACTCTTGGCAAATTACGTTTCATTGACAGTCTGCAATTTACATTAGTGTCATTAGAAGATCTTGTAGAAAATGCTATAAAAGCTGGTAGCGAGTTTTATAACCTACGAGATTATTTTGGAATTAAATTTAGTTTACTGACAAGAAATGGTGTCTTTCTGTATGAGTATCTCGACGACTGGAACAGATATGATGAAACTTATCTTCCTGATAAAGATAAATTTTACTCGCAGCTAAAAAATGAGAATTTTACAGACGACAAGTATAAATATGCACGAGAAATTTGGAATAAATTTAGCTGTAGAACATTTGGTGATTGTCATGGTCTGTATTTGAAAACAGATGTTTTATTACTAGCAGATGTTGTCGAGAGTTTTCTTAAAGTTAGTCATAAACAGTATGGACTAGACCCCTGCTGGTATTATTCTTCACCAGGGTTGTCATGGGATGCACTACTAAAACCAAGTAAGATATAATTGGATCTCTTGACAGATATTGATATGTTTAATTTTATTGAAAAGGTATCAGAGGCGGAATTAGCGCTATAACAAAAAAATATGCAGTAGCTAATAATAAATATCTAAAAGATTATGATAAAAATTTATCATCAAATTATATTATTTATCTGGACACTGTCAATTTGTATGGTTATGCAATGTCATAGCCAGTGCCGTGCAGTGGATTTCATTGGATAACTCCAGATCAATTTCTTAAAGAAACTGAAAATCTTCCAAAAGATATCAGTTATTTTGTTGAAATTGATCTTGATTATCCTTGTTTGTTACATGATCTGCATAAAGATTGCCCCTTTTGTGCAGAGTCTATGATAATCGATTACAGTTTATTATCACCTGAACAACAGGCAATGACAACAGCAAAAAATTTGATTGTTAATAGGCTAGTTCCAAATTTGCTAAATAATTGAAATTATGTGATGCATTACAAAAATTTAAAACAAGCAGTTGATACTGGACTAATTCTGAGAAAAGTTCATCGCATGTTAAAATTTATTCAGTCGAGGTGGATAGCAGATTATATTGATTTAAATATCAAATGTCGTGCTGTAGCTAAAACTGAATTTGAGAAAAACTTTTTCAAGTTAATGAATAATTCCGTATTCGGTAAGGCAATGGAAAATATCCGGAAACGAGTAAATATTGAAATTATAAACGATATAAATCACAGAAATAAATTAGTTAATGATGACGGTTTTGTCAGTATGAAAATATTTCATGAAAATCTTGTTGCAATACAGTGGCGAAAGACAAATTTAAAGTTAAATAAACCAATTTATGTTGATGCAGCTGTACTTGATATATCAAAGTGGCTGATGTACGATTTTCACTATAATTTTACCAAAAAGCAATGGCCATATTCGGAGTGGCTATTTGCTGACAGAGATTCGCTAGTTTTGTGATATAAAATGTGAGGATGTCTATCAAGATATTTATAAATACCGTGACCTATTTGATTTATCAGATTATCCAGCAAGTAGTGGATTTCATGATGATGCAAATAAAAAAGTTATTGGCAAGATGAAAGATGAATTTGCTTGTGCCAGTTAATGAATTTGTTGGACTAAGAAGTAAAATGCATGCCGTAAATTTAGATGACAATAAACTGACAAGAAAAGCAAATAGTATTCCTCGTGGTTATGTAAAAGAAAATGTATTAAATTTGATGATTTTAAAGCAGCGTTAAATAGCTGTGTTAATTTTATTAAAACAAATGTTATTAGAACAAATCATCACAAACTTGAAACAGATATGATTATAAAACGTGGAATAAGTAATTTTGACAATAAGAGATACTGTGGGGATGGAATTAATACACTAGCTAATGGGCATTATGCTAGTACTGGTGATGTATTTAATTAATTTTGTCAATATTAAAAATAATGTTCGAAAATTTAACATTAGCCAATCGGGTTAGTAGCAAAATTAAAAAAATAATGATTAATGGCCAGCAATTATCAGCTGATATCAATGATGAAATTTGATGTATTTGTTTTAGTAAGTTTCATAGAATTAAAATCACGCTTATCAAATCAGATGACAGCAAATATTTTGATTATCTTGAAAAGTTATGAGATGAACTTATATTGAAATACTATAATCTTTTCAATCCGATCAGTCAGGAAAAATATACAGAAATTAATATCGACTTAGACCGGTCAAAGGTTTTTGTAAAAGGTAGTAAGCATCTTCTTAATAAGATAGCAATGAAAGAGTTATTTGAATGTCATTGAAAAGTAAGCGGAAAAATTAAATTTTATTTGTATAAACACGATAATAAATCATTCCTAATATCTACTGTTGAAACATTACTAGTAGGCGAAGAAATATAACTCTTTCTGTCTTCTTTGTATTTTTAAAGGGAGATGATACTGTCTTCTAGCTGGTGTAAATCGCACATGATGTGTAATGTTAGATATGACAGTATTTGATCATGCCTCATTTGAGGTAACAATTTTGCTTGTTCCTTTCATCGTTGTTCATTAAGGGAAGAAAATAAATTGTTAAAATTCTCTGGTATGAAACAATATAGTAATTTTAAGACCTTAGAATGAGTAAATATATGTTGCAATATATAGCCTTATAAAACCAGTGACGTGTATTGATTTTGTGTAGAGCTTGACTAATGCAGAGCTTTATCGATCTACTGTGTGCAGAAGTCTGTCTGTCTTGTAATATAAGCCGCTGTATCGATCCAACATGGCATTTCGTTTTCTGTACAAACAGCTTCAGGCGGTAATATATTTTAGCCAAAGCAGATGTATAAAATCATAGATTTCATGATTTATTTTATAATAACGTTTTTCAGAATCAGAAATATAATGCTAATCACTTAGAGAAATTTCCCATTGATAAATTTTAATAATTTTTTGAAACATATATATAAGATGAGACTGTGGTCCAGTGCTAACGCGTTAGATTCTCGTACTCGAGGTACGGGATTCGATATCCGTGACTGACATATTGTTGGCGATGTCGAGTCGATGCCATTTTTATTATTGGGGGTCCGGCAGGTTCCTCGAACTTCAATAGAGAAAATTACACTCCCACCATGTCACCACGTGGGTGAACATTTGCACACCTCGGGGTTGATTATGGTGGAGAGTGTGCAAAATCTGTTGACCGTAGAGAAGACCCCACTTCGTATGTGCCGTCTTTATATGTTGTGCATTCCATAAAAAATACGATCGCCTTCTGAACTTTCTAAAATATCGTTTGGTAATTTAGGGGTTTATATGGGGGTTGTGTCTGTTTCATCACCATCTGAACTTGCTAGCAATATAGAAGTTCACATGGTTGTTTGTGTCTGTTTCGTCACCTTTTAAATTTTCTAGAATGATGTTTGGCAATCTAGGATATTTCATATGGGGGTTACATGTCCATAGAGTTAAGGTAGAATTAAGTTTATATGTTGTGCAGTCCTTAATTAAGTTTATATGTTGTGCAGTCCTCAATTAAGTTTATAATTAAGATTATGTGTTGTGCAGTCCTTAATAAAGATTAGGTGTTGTGCGGTCCTTAATTTAAGATTAGGTGTTGTGCGGTCCTTAATTAAGTTTAGATGTTGTGCGGTCCTTAATGAAGTTTAGGTGTTGCGTGGTCCTGAATTAAGTTTATATGTACTCACTAAACTTGCTAGAATGTCGTTTGGAAATGTAGGAGTTCACATGTGGTTGTGCTGTCCTTAATTAAGATTATGTGTTGTGCCGTCTATAAAAACACATTCCTCTCTGAGGAATATTATTTTTATTTTTATTGTTTTAAACAAATATGTATAGTAGTAGTAGTAGATGTTAGAAATATTGTTGTCAAATTAAACATCAGCCATGTTGTCAATGAATAACATTGGATCAGTTGTCCAACCCGCTATTTGCTTATCGTTTTCATCAGCAAACAACCATACCGATCCATACTTGCTCGATAAATGATAACCAACTTTTTTAATGCAATCGCTTATTATTTTAGGTTCTATACCAGTATATGTCGAAGCTGATTTAATGGAATTAAATCTTTTAAAAAATATGTTTGTTAGATAAAATCCAACATTTCTTATTGACGTTGTCTCAAACCCCATCTCATAATGTGAGATAATTCTAGAGGTCCAGGAACCTCTACTGAGCTAGAAACCTCTTTTGAGCTAGGACCCTCATTTCCTTTTGGTACTTCTATAACCTGGTTCAATTTTCACTTTTCCTACATTGGCAATAAGAGATTCTGACACAAGAAAGAAGTCCAGTCTAGCTTTTTTAGAGGAATTTTTTCTTCTCATTTATATATCTGTAATCCTGCATTTAATTGGGTCCACGAGACCAAAAGTTTCTTGATAACTTAATAATGCAGCATTAGTATTATTTACATTTCTATACAAGTCTACTTTTGATCTTGAACCAAGTTAAAGTTCCCACATATAACAATAAACTCAGTTTCATGCTCATATATAATTTAAGTTTGCAATAAATTCTGGGCGATGATTATTTGGCCCTAATATGTTAATTAAAGAGAAGCTCCTTTCAACAATTTAAAGATCTAATGCAATCAAACTATCATGAGTATCCTTTTCACATTCTTTTATATCATATTCAGATTTGTTTTTAAATAAAATAAAAACTTCTCCAAAGTTGGACCTTTAACAGTTTACAATATTTCATAACCACACTGTGTTCTAATATACATTCATAACCCCACTGTGTTCTAATATATGAAACCTTATCCTCAGTAAAATGTTCATCTTGTAAGCATTATATATGACAATGTATCTTTTTTCTAAGATAATAAAAAAATATCCTTACATCTTATTAAAATTTCCAAGATCCCAACAGTTGGCATATGCTATTTTTATGTTTAATCTATTTGCACTATGAAAGTATACATTAATGATGCCTGAAAATGCACTGTATGTGTGATCAGTATAGATGGTTATAAATACCATAAATAGATTAAGGAACAATACATACAAATTGTAGGAAAACAAATCAGTGACGTGACATATACCAGAACGTACAACAAGAACTTTCTCTGTATCGGAAGAGACAACAATATTTACACACACACACACACACACACATTAAAATAAAATACACCTAGACAAGTGTAATGATTTGACACAAACAACATTCTTGTCGAGGTGGTTCCAATGAGCAAGAGTGTCATATATATATATATATATATATATATATATATATATATATATATATATATATGTTTTTAGTTTCAAATTCAGATTGACATTTATATTTTATGCATCTTTTTTGGTTTGAATTTGACTAAGCAATCAGAGGTGTCTATTGCCGATACCATACCCATCACTATCTTGAATAGGTAGGTAAGCCTGCCAAGCTCATGTCGTTGTTGAAGACCTGGGAGTTCCATAACTTGTAGCATCCTGGATTACACAGCCTTCATCATGAGATTTATAATCCTTTTAAATAAATCATACAGCCTGGCACGGAATCCTTTCAATGGATAGTATGTCTTTAATGCTTTAATGAAGCCCATAAAGATGAGCCATACTCGAGTGTTAATCAGACCAAAGATGCATATTCCGTCTTTCTACTTTCGGAATTCAGTTTTCATGTGGCGCTCTACAGTTTCATAATTTGCATAGGGTTAGAATTTAAAGAAAAAGAATTTCCCCGGGTTTCTCTCTGGTTATACTGGTTGTTTAAAAAAGACGTTATGTATCTTAGGTATTGTTCAAAGAACTTTCAATTCCCATTATTTTGGTGTATGATTGATTGGTGCAATATGAGTTACAGAGTATACATCATGGCCTTACTCCAGATGTGCACCTTTCGAAACACTGCTAGCTCCACTTGGTCATTTTCACTTTCTGAACTTCAGGGGTAAATTATAAAAGAAAGGAGCCGATAATTTTTGTTACATTTTATATACTTGGTAATTCATTCATCGCACTTTCAGAAGATAGTATCGACTAGTCAGGAAAAATTCATTTCCCCTATTTTAATAGCTGCTAAGGATAGTGTACTTTAGACTAATTCAGGCTGATTGTTTGAGCACAAGGGAGCAGTCATTTTAGTTAGCAGTGTGCTTAGGTCATTTACAATTTACTCCAGTACAATATCCAAAGAAATGTCAGCCACATTACATAAAAATAGCATAGAGGTATGCCAACGTTCTCTCCGATGTGCATGTTTTAAATGCAAACAACTTCAGCTTAGATATGTCACTCTATCAAACGTACATAATAACTGGTTAGCGCCCCCTAAGTTTGCTGTACGGCAGGTGTTGTTGATATGAGAATGTAATGGGGTTGTTAATAGATTTGGTGATCGTTATCTAGAGGCTGACCTCCCTGGTGTGAGTAGATAGGTAGAACATTAACAGAGAACTGAGAAATACTATTGAGAAGAAATAGTACAATACTAGCCCCCTTAAACAAGAAAAATAAAATAAGTTTTAATTAATTAATACATAAACCCAAATTGGCAACATCGATTCAACTGATTTACATTAACAGAATTTAATAGCAATGTTCAGTTATGGATTCGTTCATCACTGTAACGAGTGGTGTAAAGTCTACAATGTCCACGACTGATTTGCATCACCTAGCGTCGTTAGCTCTCTTGACGCCGTGTATCCCACATCTTCCACGTGTAAGCTTGGTTCTTCGTCTGACCCTTTCTATTCCGAACTCTTCCGCTTCGTGCTTCATCTGATCTTTCTATCCCGAACTCTTCCTTTATTTTCCGGACTTCCCTCTTGGACTGTCCTCATCAGTTTCTCGGGGAGAGACATCCGTTTCCTTAATGCTGTATTCTTTTCTTACAAATCATGCATCCTAGCGCTATAGACCATTCTTACTAAGATCATCATGAATATTAATGTATCGCGAAAACGAGGCTAAGGTAGGCAGATCGCGACTATACTGCATATAATATATTATGTAGATTCCTTTTGTAAGAGAATATACTATATTGATCGCGGCTGTAATGGATATAATGCATTTTATTTTGATTGTTTCTTTTTGCGTAAGAATATTTTATATTATAGAATTACCACTGTATATATTATAATGACGAAAACTTACTTGATATGTCCATCCTCTTAAATGTAAGTTGATTTACGTCCTATCTTGAGTGTCCTTTTTCTCTACAGCACACAAAATACAAGGTAACGATAGAGAAAAGAAACTATTTAAACCATGAATTTTGTTTCTGATTAGGTATGTTTAAATGTACAGCTATGATCAATCAATACTGTAGTCAAAACACGCGGTCAGAATAAAACATTTTCAAAATGTGCATAGTGACACAAACTGCCCTTTTAACCAACCACGCCCCCCCCCCCAAAAAAAAACAGTAGAGACTTTGTGGTGTGCTTTAAATAGTTTTGGGTACATGTTGGTATGCTTGCATTTTAATTTGTATCAGAAGTGCACAACCTGGTTGTTGTTATGGTGCTTGCTACTTTTAGTGCCTGGGGGTGGGAGGGACTGGGATTTTCCCTGTAAATGACATATTTTTTCTTTTCTGAATTATTTGTCAACTGACAGTATGGATATACGATTTTATTCATACGAACACATTTATTTTTGTTTCAATAATAGACTGGCAGTTATATATTTACCCACAAAACAGCAGGATTATTTGTTCAATGCTGTTTGAACGACATATATATATATATATATATATATATATATATATATATATATATATATATAATCAAAGCACCCTGCCCCCAAACACACAAACTGGTCCCTTATTTATGTGAACTTCTTCATTGATTATAATTAATATTATTCTTGTGGTGTTGGTAGATGGATGAATTTTTACACCCAATATGTAAATGCAGACATTAGATAAAGTAAACATAATAGGGAAGAATCGTGTCTAAACAATATAAAATTTTGTCATTTTATGTATTGGATATTCTGTTAATCTATTTATTAAAATAATTTTCTCTTTAATTTTCAGTTTATAAAGATTGCACAACGGAACGCAACAATATTCGTCATGATTTTTTCCCTTGCCATTATCAATTCTAGCAGCCATGGTTGCGAGGTTAAATGAAGCCGGTGCCTAGCTTAGCCTCGTTTTGGATTCGTTGACCCAGGGTCACATGAATGCATGAATACATTCTGAGAACGGTCTATAGGACATGCTCGTACATGCAGGGGTGGGGTGGGGTGGGGGCGGGCTATCGAAAATGGGGAAACAATGTCCCAATGAGAGAGTTGGCTGGGCTGTCCTCTCCAAGGATTCCCCTGCTGGATGGTTGGTATTGCCTGTACGATCGGTGACTGTGCAGTGGGATAATGAGGTGGATCCATTTGATCCGATACGAATCCCATGCACCCTGACTTACAGGCCCGAAGGTCAATGCTTGGACGTGTGTGTGGGAGTGAACTTGTGCCCAGTGGGTTGCCTAAAATTGGAGAATACTCCCCAATGTGTCGGTATCACCAAGAACGAACCGTAGACTGTATTCCGTCTTTCCTTCCTTTAAATGCCGAACGGACTATGGCTTTGCGCGTGCGTTTCATGAATTTAGTAAGCATATGTCGGGTCAAATAGTTATGTTTTGGTATGATATGAAACATATTCTCAGCAAACAATGTATTTGTAGTTTAACGTATCTATATCGTACATCGATAGTTTGTTCAAAGCCGTTTGAAATGTAAACTTCTTGAGTCAAATAAAAAATCATACTAGATGGTTAAAAAGTAATGAAAGAATGAAATGTTCAGTGACCTGTCTGCACGTCGTAGTTAGACGCACCTATATCTTGCATTCTAAGTTTTTTCAAGGCATTTGAAATGCGAACCTCTCTTTTTGATTCAAATAAAGAAAACATCAAAATATGTGGTTGAGAAGTAATAAAATAACAACATTAGTTATAAATGGTGATTAATTGATTTCCTAATCTCCCCATTCATTATTCGATGCTTCAGTTACAGATTTACGGGAAGTTATCAAACAGTGGGATAAGCTTTAATTGAGGCAACAAATAGTTGTTTTTCATTTGCGATTATATCAAACATATGCTCAGAAAAAAATACATCGGTAGTTTGATGTATGTATATCGTACATCGATATTTTGAAAAGCCGTTTGAAACGTGGCTTTCTCTTCTTTATTCAAGTATAAATACAAAAATAAGTGGATAAAAATTAATAAATGAAAAGATAAGTGACATTTCTGCAGGTCATAAATGGTGATTCTTTTATCTCTTAATAACTTGTTTCATTAGTCGATGCCTCACTTAAGAACTTACCTAAAGTTTGTCACTATTTATATCATACACTAAGCAAAACAATACTTTCATCATTGGACGTATCTAAATCATACCTCGGCACATTTTCGAAGCCGTTTGAAAATGGAACCTTCCCAATTTTGAAATATCAAAATATGAGGTTACAAATAATATAAAACAATAAAACAACCATAAAACCCACCTTAATTCTATATACTCATGATTAAATTCACATTAAGTTTTTTAAAAACAAAATGGCAATACGGTATAGTTGATCTTTTTGTAAACGTAAATCTTCTTAGCAGAACTTTAATGTACGATAATTTAAAGGATTTTCCCACAAATACAAACTGCTATGTACGACAAAATATTATATATTTAAATAATTATCATTTTATAGATGGAATGTTTACAAAAAATTAAGGTTACGAAAATATACATGAAATACGGGAATACTGTGGAAATCCTACAAAGGAAAATAGAAATGGCCGAGACCTGGTGACTATACAGAAGGGTTTTTGTTAAATAACTTTTGTCTGATTAATATTTTTCAAAGAATTGCACAGTTACAGTTATTAAAATTTTTACTTCTTAGTACATTAACTGATATGAATGATATCTGTTAGTGTCTGATACAACAATATCTGATATCTGTGTCTGATATGAATGATACCTATATCTGATATGAATAATATCTGGATCTGATATGCATGACATCTGTATCTGGTACGAATGATATCTGTATCCAATATGAATGATCTGTATCTCTGTATCTGGTATGAGGTATGTCTATCTGGTACAAGTGATATTTGTATCTGATTTGAATGATATCTGTATCTGATATGAACGACATCTATATCTGATATGGATGATATCTGTCAATGATGAATGTTACCTGCAGGTATGATATGAAATATATTTGTGGTATCGATACAAAAGATACCTGTGGGTATGGGATATGAATGATATCCATGGGTATTTATGTAATTCGGGTGAGTAGCAACCCCCTCAATTTGTGTTTAAATACCGAACTGTTTATCAATGACTTAGCCTTATATCCAGCGCACTCTAACACAGATCTTTTCGCTGACGACTCGACACTGCATTCATCTGGTAAATCTTTTGACTCCTTTAAAACTAAACTTCAAATCGACCTCAACAATATATCAGTTTGGTGTCATCAAAACAATATGCATATTATTATCTCTAAAACGAAATGTATGACAATCGGAACAGCGTCTATCTACTAACATGGATTTACTTCCAACTCAAAATGGCTTAGACGTATCTATTGTCAAAATTAAAAGAAAACTTCTTGGTATCTAACATTGATCAACACTTCAGCTGGAATGCATATATCGATCACCTATGTGCAATGGTAGTCAAAAGAATAAATGCTAACATTGTTGTCGAGATTTCTACTTCCCCAATCACTTGAACTTTATTTTATGGGATATAAACTACCACTGGTAGACTAGGACTGTACTATATAGGGAAACACATCCAATTATGATCTGTTCAGAACTGATAAAATCCAGAAAAGGGCAGTCCGAATAATACTGAAACTTCCTATTACGACTCCCGCCAATGTTTTGTTTTCACGTCTGCAATGGATACCCATACAAAAACGTATTGTTAATTTTAAAGGAATCATGACAAGTTTTTCAACGATCTTTCTCCAGATTATATCACTAACCTAACTGAATTAAGATCACCAAATACTGAGCGTAATCTCCGATCGACGACTAAGAACGATCTCCAGATTCGGTGGTCGAAAACCAACCATTACCTTGCTTCTTTTAAGATATCATTAAAGAAATTCATTCTTGACCAGCTGGAATGACATATTAAGTCCACTGAATAGAAAACTTTATCATTATGTCCATGCATAATATGTCCAGGTCTTATTCGATGTGTGTATATACGTACAACTTAGGTTATACTGAAATGCACGTACCTGTTTATATAATATTGTTAATATATGTTTCCCAGTATAGTCATACATATTCATTCATGTTAAATATGTATGAATGAGTGTGCAGTGATACCTGGGTATGTGTATCATTTTGTTGTAGGGGTTTTGGGGTTTGGGGGGTATTGTTTTTTTGTTAAACATAACCAATTACAAAAATTGAGGACCACATGGCAGATGGGTCAGTCATAACCAAATGTGTTATCCTTGTTAAAGAAAGTTTATTATTATTTTATTATTATTATTATAAATAAGTGCTCTAGTTAGCTGTAAAATACTGAAAAACAGCAAGCACATAAAACTTGGCAATTGAGTCAATGAAACACATTTTAAAATAGATGTCACAATTTTCAAAACATAACATACAATCATTAGTTATTTATTTTTATAAGATATATCAATAACAAGCACAACATCTTAAATTACAAGTTGCATACCTCAAGCATTACTGGTAAATAAATGGACTCAAAACATTAAGATTAAACTGTTGAGAAAACCCTTTATTATGTACATTTCTTTACATGCATCAATACATAATATATATGTGTAAAAGTATAATTCTTTGTCATTTCTTATACAAAACTAGACTTGTGCAGATGCTTTACACTACATTAGCAAACATTTTGTCAAAACAACAGTATTTTTGTGATCAGCAAAACAGTAACAGAGTACACAAACATATATGTTGTCTGTGCTATGTCATACATGTGAACATGGGCGTCCGCATGATTTTTGCAAGGGGGGGGTCAGAATTTTTTGCATGGGGGTCAGGACTTTTTGCAAGGCAGGGGTCAGGATTTTCTGCAAGGGGGGTCAGTAAGTCACGGCCGGGAGAGTTAGTATAGTAAGCAGTCTGAAACTAAAGCTAATATTTACTAAGCATTTTAACCAGAATCTTGTGACATATTTTCAGCTTCATTTGCATGATTAAACTTGTCTGAATTTATATATATATATATTTGCAGTATGATTTCGGGGTGGGGTGAGGGTGTCACATGACCCCCTCCCCTTGACCTATGCTGCGGGCGCCCATGCATGTGAATCTCCTGAGATGAGGTGGGCCTCCCATCATTAATTGAAATCTCACTGGATTATACAATATGTGATCAGTAACAACTTGGAAAAAAATAAAGACATTAATAGATTATGGTTGGATTACTCAAGAGTTCATTAAACAAAATGATCAGCATTAATTAGATTCTTTCAGCAGGGTTGGTTTGGCCTTGGCGTTTAAAGATTGTATTGATATGTCTGATTAGGATTTGGATAAGATTAACAATTTTTATGAATTATGGTTGGATCAATCATTACAAAAGAGCTTAAGCAGAATAAACAGGCTGGTTTACCATTTGGCTTCAGTATTTAATATTGTCAAGATAAGACACGTAAGCGTGCATTATCACCCAATGTTACAAAAACAAATATAAACAATCAAAATAACAAACAAAATTGAATGGATGGAAATAGGAATTTCAGTGGTTGGAATCAAGTTCAAAGGGATATGAATGCCCCTACCTCTGAAGTCAGCAGCGGTTTTGGAGCTGTTTGTGCCCAGTGAGAAATGAAGACAACAGGCTCCCAAAATCTGATTTCTATATACCGAAAGAAATTCTGTGAAACATTCATAGAAAAATACAGGTTTGTTTTCAAAATCAAATTTATTTTTAAATAATCTGCTTTAATTATTATCTTTTAAACAAACTCCAAAATCCCCCCCCCCCCCAAAGCTTGTGGTCCGGTACTACTGGACCTTTCACACCTTGCTGAAGTTGCTACTGCTAAAAGCGATCTTATAAATAACTTCCTAATTTGACCCAAATAGCACCAATCTTGAGCAGTTGTACTCATAATACCTCATTTCATTACAGACACTGAAAGGACATTTTCTATTATGAGGAAAATTCAGGCCGACTCTGGAGGAAACCTAGATCCAGTAATGATAATCATCTCCTTATGTTGAAATCAAAATGAATGCGGATTGCAACAAATATAACTGAGGCACTGATCTACTAAGAAAGGCTAAAAATGAATGTGATACGTGTAAGGACGGTATGAAAGGCAACAAGTTACTGTGAAAGGGCTGATGTGATTAGATGATGTGCGTGCGTATTTTAATATAGAATTTTTTTTTTAAAATTCGTTCAATAGCTGTCATTTCTGTCTGTCTGCATCCTAAAACTATCTGATGGAGGAAGAAGCAGGGAAAAACCCTTGGAACAACCACCAACCCACAGTAAGCTACTGGCATGCTTTTTTCACTAAGCAGCATTGGCCAACCGGAGACTTGAACACAGAGAGACATAGATGACATATCAGTGATCTGTAAAGATGAGCGCCTTAGAACACTCTGCCAACTTAAAAATAAGAAGGCAAATGGAAATAATAAATGAACAAATATCACTCAAGTTGAATATTATGCATAAACAGTTTGCAGTTTCGAGTTATTTACCAAACTGGACAAAAATTCAGACTTCAGAGTGGTAAAAAGATGATCCAGTGATATAGAATATTAAACATATGCATTGATATTGCTCATAAGCAACCTCACTATTTAACAATTTTCAACAAAACCTCATCAGAAACAGAGTTGCAAAAGCGTTGATAGGCTCATCCAATCAAAGACAAGATCATTTAATAAATATGAATGGATCTTGCTCATAATGATACTTAACCAAGAACTTGATGATGTAAGGCTATTTACCATGTTAATCCAAACCCTATCAATACTACACTCTCTAGAGTGGTAAACATGTCAGTCAACAAGATGCATGATAACCTTATAAATATGCTTAAATTATACTCAATAAATAATCCTCATCAACATGTTGTTGATACTATCCTAATTACTAAGTTTTGTTTAAAATCTATAAGAAATACTGTCTCTTGAATGGTTCAAAAACTTCTGCCTGTTAGAGGCATAGTCACCTATCTTGCTCATAATAAAATTCATTGGATATCTTAACGATGCAAGCCTATTTATGAAGTTTGGTAATAATCTAGTCAGAAATAGAGTTGATACAGCATTGACAAGTTTGGCCAATGAAATACAAGATCACATAATTAATATACATGAATCTTGGTCATAATAATTCTGTTTGTACAAGATCCTGATGACTGAAATCTATTTACTCAGTAAACATTAAATCCGAAATACACATTAGATTGGTAACAAACTCAGCTAATCAGATGCAAGGACACCTCATTAATATTCATGGATATCACTTATCGTTAAACTCATACAAGACCTTGATCAAAGAAGTCTATATTCCAAGTCTGATTAAAATCTGACCAGAAATACAATCCTCACAATGGTATCTAGTTAAGCCAAATGGCCATTAAACTACTTCATTAATATGATTGGATCTCATTCATTATCAGACTTGTTTGAGATCTGATATAATCCCATATTTCAAGTTTGTTCAAAAATTGGACCAGAAATATATCCTCCAGAGTTACAACAGGCTCAGCCAATCTCCCGCAAGATCAGTTAATATTGGTTAATTTTCAACTAGTTGAAGTTCTTAATAATAAAATCCATAAAATTTCAAGTTTTGTCCTTCCCAAGGACACAATGAATGCAGCCTTTATACATTGGCCTTGGCAGCTATCAAACCTGTGACCCTTTGATTACTAGTCTGACGTTCTACTGACTGCGCTACTGTGACTCCCCCAAAAAACAAAAGATAAGTTAATGACAAATGAATTATATGTCATAGGGACCAAGTTTTTACTAATGGTACAACAGCAAATTAGTGCCTAAGAAAAATTTAGATAAATGAAAAGTTTTTTTTAAAAAAATCATTGGATCATGATATATAGGCCACACTATTCTAATTTTCAAAGTAGTGTTCTATATAATACAATAAAATATAAACTTAACTAATTCCAACTGTTATGAACTGACCAACTTTTCTGCAAACTGATTACATATCAACAATTAGGTGAACCTGATCTAGAATTTTTATTTATACACATCAGATAATTGTATGCTGACTCTTTATGCAAGTTTCAATAAACTTTGTAAATGAGAACTAAACCATATTCAGATCTATAGACTTAACAACCATTAAGACAAGTCCAAATCTGTATATTTAACAATCATTAAGACAAGTTCAAATCTATATCTTTAACAAACATTATGACTAGTTCAGATCTGTACATTTAACAACCAAAAAATAAGACAAGTCCAAATTTATATATTTAACAATCATTAAGACAAGTTCAAATCTATATATTAAACAATCGTTAACAGCTCTTTCTGGAATTCTTGGATAAACCTGCCAACAATGCCCCTGTAATGGTGACAGAAAACCCCAGCAGTAAAATCAGAAGGTTTCTTTTGCCCTGCAATGAGAGAATACAAGTTAACTTTACTTACAAAACATTACTTGAATGAAGATTTCTGTATTCATCAACTTTAAAAAGAGCTGTTTAAAAGCAAAAATGGTGTAATGGAAGGAAACATAAAATGCTTGGTTTCTTTGAATATGACCTACCTAAGAAATCAAATACTTAATTCAACTTTTGTACCTGCATACTATTCTTTTTCAAACATTGTTTATTATAAATATTAAAGCCAATTAGTTGAAGTATAATCAAAATTGGAGTATAATGTTGGTTTAGTGTTATCATGATCATATAACCATTATGCTTGGGATGGCTTAAAAGATAGTTTAACCAATGTAACTTGGGATGGTTCAAAAGAAATGATAAGAAATGTAACTTGGAATGGCTCAGGGTGACTTAAAGGAAAGTTTAACCAAATTACTTGTAATGGCTCAAGGAAAATTTAACTAATGTAGCTTGGGATGGCTCAAGGAAAGTTTGCCCAATGTAACTTGGGATGGCTCAAGGAAAATTTATTTAATGTAATTTGGGATGTCTCAAAAGAAAGTTTATCCAATCCCGTTTTATTTCACCATTATGTCTTTCACAGTACAACCAAAATAAATGTTATTTTATGAATGCTGATTGCTAATAAACTTGTTTGAAGATAGTATTCTACTACCAGAAATGCAAGCTACAAACATAAGTCAATATTCTGATCAGTTTAAAATCTTGGATCATTGTTGAGGATGCAAACTTCTATAAAAATTAACCATTCAGAGATCTGAAAAATTCTTTTAATACCAGTAATGCAATTGTTGCTGCTATTGCATTGTTAACCTTTCTGTGACGCATAGTCTCACGCACAAGCAATATGATTCTAAACAATTCCATACTCCTCTTAGTATGAAGGTTCTAAAATTGAAGGTCCCAGTCTGAATCCCACATCACAGCTCACATATTGGTTACCATCTTCTTTTCCTTGAACTTTCTGTGTGCAGTAGATGTGCCATCACTCTTTGTTGAAAACATATTTTCTCATCATTCCACCTGTATTTTTGTATTGTTCAAGTGATAGACTCCTCATTCCTTGCTACAAGTGAATCTTATTTTTTCACTATTTTGTTAAAAAGGACTTTTTGCAACTTGCTATAAAAGGTGGTGCCTTTGTGAATTATAACCCAGTACCCTCTCACCTTCATTGTACCAGTGCTAGGGTTAATCCTTTTTCCTCAGGGCCAACAAAATGTGGGGGAGCAACATTCACCCACTTTACAGTCTAGGATGGAAGTTAAAAATGTGTTTATTTGTTAACAGTATCCACTATTATTGTCAGTCTCATTGCCTCCACTATTAGAGCTTTAAGAATGAGGGGCAAAAGGAAAGACAGTCCTGTCTCACCTCAGAGCAAATTCAGGATGAAGACATTCACTTGATTATGATAGACTCAAACAAGTTTGATGAGGTACTGGTAGTGACACTTGCTCCCCTTCTTCCAGAGATTAATAAATGGCCAGGATCCGGATTTTTCTTTCTGGTCTCTGTAAAAGGTGAAAGGTTTATACTCATAACTGACCTTTACACCATGAAAAAAATTTCTTTGGGAAGAATGCTTCAAGATGGATACTTCTGCTTTGGTCTGGAACACCATAAGGCCCTGCAATTGGGCAGTCTACATCAGTCGTAAAGTTGCATATCTTTACATCCTTCCATACAGAAAGTTCCTCTGGTTTTCACACAACTAGGAGGTATTCCAATTTCAAGTTATTCCATTCTGACTCCAAGAGCTTTGATCAGGGTAATAGGATAGTCACAACCCACAGGAGGTGACCAGGTATTTCCATCCTCCAGGAATTCAATGACTAGTTGGTATACAAATATCTTAAGGGATTACCTTCTCAAGGACTTGTCCCTTAGTTGATCCAGTGACCCACTTTGAGCACAATCAAACCCTTGAGAAATGAGACCTTATCACACCCCAGGACTTCATATTTCCTCACAAACCTTAGGGAACTCCACGTTCCTCTGGATAGGATCAAAAAGCTTCAAGCCCTCATAATGGCTCTTCTAACAAAGACCTTGTTGTTGGCACATTGTTACCTTTCACTACTGGGGACTCGGAACTCTGCACTAGACTTGGTTCCCCTATGGAGATTTTACATGTGCCCCAACAAGTTAAGGGCCATTGGCAAGCTCTTTCAGAGAGACTCTTTGAAGTTGTCTATGGACCCTGTCATGGACCCTCATCTTTTTGATTTCATGCTGTAGTATTAGCTGCAGAAACCAATATCTCCCTCACTTATGCTTTGACAGAATCACATGTGTTATTTGGCTTTGTCAAAAGCCCCCTATGAACCAGTGAGTGAAGCATCGTTTGTAAACCTTGCCCTTATGAAGACTTCCTGCTTGCTTTAGCCTCTGTGAGGAGGAGTGAGTTTCATACTTTGTTGGTAGAAAAGGCTTGGTTATTGTTCAATGGTAATTATGACTCAGTTTCTCTTAGTCCAGTACTCTGGATTCATGAGGATAGTAACCCAATACATGGACTGTGATGTAGGAGTCAGAATGGAATCTTGTTCTTTTCAGTTCTAGAACCTTTCATACAGATAGGAAGGAGGACTCAAGCTGATTCATGAAACCTGATGTATGACTATGCATACTAGAAAATTAAGCTATGTAGCAGACAAGTATTATATAATTAAAATAAGTATTAACTGTCCCCCCCCCCATTTTTCATTACTGTTATTAAATCAAAATTTTTCTAACCCAAAACTCTCTATAGTCTGAGTCCTACATACTGGATCTACAGTTTTGGCCCTGGACTCTCATTCAAAAAAATGTAGTCTACAATTCCCTATATACTACGAACTTGTTAGTTTTGGTTGGATGCTAGTTTTCATGGTTTCTGTAGATGCTAAACAGTAAAGAAACAATAATCATTTTGTAGAAACAAGAACCCTCACCCAGTACATAAATTAAAATACCAATGAAAATATCATTTTTTCACAAAACCATGAAAATTATATCTCATTATAGGGACTCGGAAAAAAAGGTGCAAAACATATCAACACATGAGAGACAAACACATTCTCTAGCACAGTGATGAGGAGTGAATTATCACCAAACACAAGCCAAGACCTTTCTGCCAAATCTGGGTCCTGTGTTAATGAAAGCTGTAAAACATATCAATACAGCTGATTCGCCATTCTTGGGTGCACCCAGTTCTGAAGTTCTGCAGACCTTGTTTGGATCAGAGTTTGGCCACTCAGCATCCACTTGGCACCACTGCCACTATGCAACCAGATTTGAAGAACACCAGAACATTTTAAGTTTGCTCAGACTCTTCATGCCTTTGTCTGCAATTTTGCTTAAGCATGAACACTGTCAAAGGATAAAGATACAAGACAGCTAGTTGGTTTTCACACATTAAAGAAATGAATACAATGCAGCATTATGAATGCAATTAGTGACCACAACTAGTTAAGGCTGCTTTTGATTATATGGCTCCATTTAAGTGAGTGTTCTCATAGTGACATCATTTCAAACAGCATGGAACATCTGGAACTTGAGATCATAGTGAACAACCATCCTACAACATGGACTGTAGCTTTAGTAGAATTCTCTGTGTAAAATACAAAAATATGATGAGGCTTATCTAGTGGTCCAGATGTCACCTACCCAAAGCAAGCTTAATCATTTCTTAAAATTCATAATTTTGACTCAATTCATAATGTATCTCCCCCAATAAAAGGAGTCAATTATTTGTAAAAGTCACAGAAATATGTAATTGTTGGCATCTCTGCTAATAGGAAACATCCCTTGGCTAAACTTCTTTGGTGTTTCTTCCTAAACACTGTAATGAACAAAATGCCCAATCAACCACTTGAATACCCACCTACTCAAATTCTACTGGCTGAATAAGCTGCAGTTCTGATTGTCTGCTGCAGAAGCAATGGTGTAATATGGTTATATAAAACTCGTGTAATTGGACTGGTACAGAACAGTACAGAACACTTTCAATCTCTTTCTGAGAATGAAATAAAGATGGACAAGACATAGCTGTTAAATATAACCTAAAATCACCATCTTATCAAGCCTCCAGCTTCTATCTCTTCTACTTGGAGTAACAAATCTATTCAAATTGCTCAAAAAATCAACAATGTTTTAATTTATATAATTCTGAAAATGGACAAAATGTCTTTAATCTTGGGCATTACCAAACAACTCTTATGCAGGATTTTTAAATCTTATTTTCCTATGAAGTTTATCTGACCTGTACAATCTCAAGGATAATTCAGTCTTGTTCGTGTTACATGCTATTTGTGAACACACATCCATACATCTAAGCCTAATAAAAATGGGGTGGGTGGGTGGGTAACCTGGAATTAATGTGATCCCTTGCCTTATTAAGGCATGTACAAATTAGTATGAGAATCCTGTAAAAGTAGCCACAACCACCACAGGATAACTGTGATACCTGCCATATGCACACAATAAAAAATCTGAAAAAGAAAGCCATGATCGCAGTTACAGAGCAAACATATTCACTGCCCACTAAAGTTACCCTTTCTTCAGGCAACCATCAAGCCAACATAACTTTATATGACACCACCACACATAGCTTCTTCCATGTTTTTCCTGCACAACCAACAGTGGAATGAATGAAATACCCATATCCTCAATTATATACCCACACAAATGCTCGAATACTATTGACTGAATAAACTGAACTTCAGATTGGCTGATGTAGAACCAATATTGAAAATTATTGGAGAGAATCCTAATTAATATGACTGGCTGACAATTAGAACAATTTAAATCTCTTTCAGAGAAACAGATAAAGATGGACTAGTCTGAGTTGTAAAACTTAACCTAAAACCATATCCATCTCTTCAAAAATCATTACAGTTCTAATCAGTGGATATCTAGAAGCTTCACAATCAATGTTCTCAATTTAAATCAAGTAATCTGTTCACATCTAAAATTAATCAGAATGCTAGGTTTTAAGCTTATCCATCAATTCTGCATGAAAAACATAAATGTTCAAAAGATTAACTTGCAACCTAGACTTAAAGTGTTCCTTGATGCTTTCACTAATCATAAAAAACCCAACTGTGTGAGGTGTTATTCAATTTGGTGTGCATGTGTGTGGGGTAACACACATTATGCTGAGGCATGTAGAGTACAGTGCCTTGCCTACAAATCAAGGTAGCCAATCTGGGCCGACCAAATGGTGGAAATCAAATCTGAAGTCTTCTAGTCATGAGTCCAATACCTTAACCACTGAGCCACTGCAGCTACAGACTGAGGTATTAATTATGCAAAATCAAGTAAATGCTACAGAAAAAAATCCAAATGAAATAAATCAATGGTCGCAAGGAATGATCAGCATTAATTTAAATTCATTTATTTTTATGGACATAAATTTGTGTGATTTTTGTAGGTACTTAAATTTATATATTGGGCAGTAGTTTAACTGTTCTCAAACAAGGATAACTGTTCTTGGAGTCTTTAAGTTCATGCTTTGTGTTAACTGCTTAATCCACAAAAAAATGGTACTCCATGAATAATAGTTTGAACTCTGATGATTTGACTAAGAGTTAGTAGGGACTCCAACGTGAATAATGTTATGTTAAATAACACTGAGGCTCTACTGGACCAAGAGTTGTTAAGGACTCAGACTTGGATAATGTCATCATGTTCAATAACTATGAAGCTCAGACCAAAAGTTGGAAGGGAGTCTAAATTGGATAACGTTATCAATAACCAATTCAATTCTTTCAAAAGTAACAGAATTTGTATAATTTAACACTCAACAAAATTTCACAGAAAAAACATGAAAAATAAGTGGAACATTACAGCAGATCCATAGCCAACAGACAAACCCCCAACTCCACATATTTTCCATTATCTGTAAATCCAACATTGTTTATTCAAACTTCCAATGGAAAATTAGTCAATCTTGTCCTAGACAAAGTGCAAACTGTTACATGATGCTATCTACTGCACTTGAGTTGTCTGACTGAGAGAAAATATGCTGTATAATATGTATAACATTGATTTTTAATAACTACATTATTTCTCCTACAATTTGCATTACATTTTCTATATCTACAAGGTATCTCTAATAAATATAATTCTGAAATAAGTGGGCATGGTTATCTTTGAATTCATCACATGTAAATTTACCCTTATTTCCCTGAAGAAAACCAATCCTATAAGGGCTGCTATAATTGCTGGCCCCGTAGATATGATCGGGAATGCGACAGGTTCTGAGAGGACTTTGTTAGCCACAAAATAAGATGATGTAGCTATACCCCACATCAGTCCTGATACTGCGCCAGGTAATATGGCCTGTGGATAAACATTTGGCTTATTTCTCATGAAGCTGCAGTAAACAAGAAAATAGAAGGTACTGGACAGGTAGATTCCACTGAATGTTGAAAAGACATAATCCAGACCTGAAAAAATTATGCAAAAGTAAAACAATACATCAAGATGTGTAGCAAACAATACATAATAACATGTAGCATTATTCTGCATCGAATGCACATAATTCACAAAAAGCATGAGAAATTGAGGTAAGATAAAGCTCAATTTTAATATAATCAGGAACAGATCGATTTGAGTTAAGGAGCAGAATAAAAATTTATTTTGATGCATTGTTTCATACACTGTTTATCAATCATTTTTTTTTTCTCTGGATGAAAAATTTGTCATTTTTAGGGAGAGACAGTGTATGAAAATTTGACCCTTCAAAAGGGGTATCTAAGGCTATTCATTTGCATTTTCTATATCATGATAGCTGGTTCCCAGCTAATGAGACAAGACTCCAAAGAGGGTAAGGTAAAATGGTATAAAAATAACTATTCAAAAGGACTGATCTATACTGGCCAAAATGAATTTCTGGGAATCTTCTTATTAACTGCTGAGTACTGAAACAAACTCTGATTAGATTATCATGAAACTTCAACATAACAAATCTGGTGACAAACCTTTTAATGTTTGAGTAAACATGGTCACAATATACCTAAAAGTGCTGTACAAAATTCCATATCGTTTAATTTCGACCCTGCACCTGACATCATTGTGAGATCACTGACCTAGTGTCAGACAATGTAAAGATATAATCACATGTCAAGTTTGATTAAATGTTGTAAATGGTATTTTCTGCTGCCCCTCCTCCAAATTACATGGAATGTTCTAGAAATCAAGAACAGAGAGAACCCATAACCAATCTGACTACTACATTATCAGATTTGGACCCAGACTCTACTCTGAAATGTATGAAGGTTGCTCAGTTTCATCACAAGTGTCTCCCACTGAGCCTGAACAGGGAATCTGCTATGAAATTTGCTGAAACTATCCCATGAGAATTATCTTGAATCTCCTGGGTAGACTGTCTGTCAGAATATATTTTGATTGCATCTAGGCATATTCAGAGGGTAATCCCTTCTGAGGCTGTCCAGTAATTGAGGTTTGAAACCTCCACTTACAAAGAAGCACACACCTCCTTGTCACCTCAAGTACATCACCACTGACATGTAATCTGAAGAGACCATCACACAATGATTCCTTATTTGGTGGATTCGCCCTTGTGGAACTAAACATATCACTCTCATTTCCAAATTGTTTATATGAAGAATAGCTTCTTTCTGGGACCACAAACCCTTAAGAACTACTACGAGAGACTCCAAGCGATGTCCCTAAACTAAACCTGATGTGTCCATGTACAGATAGGAGTGGGGTTCAGGGGCATGTATTGGGACTCAGATCAGATGATTAGAAAACAGCCCCAGTTTGTCCAACAACTTAAGTGATGATCAAATTCTGACTCCAGAATAATCTGAGGTGACAGGGTATCCTTGTCCAGTTTCCAGTTCATCAGAAAGAGACACTGGAGAGGATGCATGTACAGTCTTCATAGGAGAACCAGGTCCACTACAAAGTTTAATGTCCACAGGCAGGATAGATACAGAAAAGCCACTGACAAGGTCTTTGCTTGAAGCATCACCAAAAGAGCCAGGTTTCTGTCTATCCTGTACAGCAATTATGGAAGAGCTTTAGTTTTTTAGGTTTGGAATGGCTTATCTTTGAGTCTGGAATGGCTTGTCTTTAAATATAAAACAGTAAAATTCTCTGTGTTTTACAAAATTTACTTTGACTACATGTTAAATAGGAAATAAGTACTCTTTTTCAGCTTGTGTAATATAATCTATATACTGTACACAAGTAGATCATAAATAAGGTCTCAAAGAAGAATAGTTTTTCTTTACTAACTGTGTTACCTTCTATAAACAGAGCATTATCATTATTATTTATGGCTACAGTGTGTCAACCAGTCAACAAAGTATTGGAGGATGAATATCTCCAGAGTCTTCAGGTGTGTGGCAACTACTCCCATTTTCTGGTAAAAGCTCTGTAAGCAGAGGCCGGGCAGAAAGGCAGAGTTTGGAATTGGAAAACATCCTGATCAATGCAAAACCTGAAGTATTTCTTGTGAGGATGAAAACTTGGGATAGGGATGTATGCATCCTGATGGTCAATGGAGAATGCCCAGATGCCAGGCCATATGGCATTCATTGCTGCTGTAGTATTCTCCATCATGAATGGTTCCTCCTAAAGGAAATGTTAGGATGGAAAGAATAATAATAAGCTGAAACTTTCCAGCTTCTTGGGAGATGAGCAAAATCTTGAAGTAGAAAGCTAAAGACTTGTCATTTGCCACCTAATCTACTGTGCCCTTTTACAGAAGACTGTGCACATCTTTCCTTAATTGAGCCAGTTCTGACTGTCGATGGCAGTCCTTACAACAGGAGGATATTCTTGGAAATGAAGCTGGTATCCTTCCTTTAATACAGAAAGGATCTATGTAACTTCCATTTTGCCAGAGCAAACACCTGAGAATATGGCTAGTCAAGTGCCAATGGTTATCGTAGGAAGAGGGATGCATGTCAGGAAAGGGTTTGAGTCTTTAGGGCCTTCCGCCCCCAGATCCCATAGAGAAAGGGTAGGGGTTCACAGGCTTCCTCCTTGCCCCTTCTGGCTGGCAAGCCAGGAGTGGTAAAATAAATTTTACCTAATCACTCACAAAGTAGATAAAGTCCAAAGGACTTAATGTTAACTTTGAGAGTGATTAGGTAAAATTTACACAGGTAAATACCCAGCCACGATCATTTAATCCTTATAATTCCTATTTACTTCTTTTCTGTTACCATATTAGCAGATTTCATCAACAAACCAAGTTCACTTTTAGGTAGACTGAAATAACATTAGCCTCTTAACTGTGACAAAATACATAGTGCAAAGTTCACTAGCAATGAGTTGTAGATTCTTTATATGGTAATATTGGGTAGAATGTCAAAGTGGATCATGACTGTGACATATTGTTAGGATCATTATTTTATTATACCAAATACTGGTTGATACTGTTTAAACCAGGCTATTCCTTTATTTCTAACATTATGCTTGTGTATGGCTTGTGTTGTTATAATAATCACTGTTCTGGCTGTCTACACATTTGGACCTTTCAAAAGCGAAATCATGTTCATTATTAATGAGATCCCTTGCTTGGCATATGACCTGGACCTTTAATAACAGTTGGTGAAACAACGGCTAGGCAAAATGCAAAAATTTCAAAAGACTGGTTTGTCAAGCTTATCATATGCTTATTTTTGGCAAAAGGGGGGAGTTCTGAAATGCAGAAATGACTGTGCAATTACATTGTCTTAACTTCTAATGGGCAATTTTAATCAAGGGTTGCACATTTTGATCAGAAACCTCAAAGGTGGGTTGGTGGAAATTGTTATTATTATCATGGTATACGACATTGGCATAGATAAAGCTTCACAGAAAATAACTGGAAAAGGGAAAACAAAAGTAGACTGCAGAATGTACAGATGTATGTCTTGTCAGTCTCAAGTGACCACTTATATCCAATCAAATTGCAGAAAATTTGGTTGATTCATAATAATAGGAATTGTTTTCTAATACAAGGGGACTCATCACAGTGATTTCACTTTTCAATAAAGATTGACTCGTCAGTGATTTCTCTTGTAATACAAGGGGACTCATCAATGATAATTCTTTCTAATACAATGGGACTTATCAGTGAGTTCATTTGTCAATACAAGGAGACTCATCACATTTATTTCACTTTGTAATCCAAGGGGGCTCATCAGTGAATTTCACTTTGAAATACAAGGCAACTCATCACAGTGATTTCACTTTGTAATACAGAGGGACTCATCAATGATTTCACTTTGAAATACAAGGGGTCACATGACACTGATTTCACTTGTTAAGACAAGGGGACTAATCAGTGATTTCACTTTGTAATAGAAGGAGACTCATCAGTGTGGTTTCACTTTGCAATACAAGGGGACTCGTCACAGTGACTTCACTTTGCAATACAAGGGGAATCATCAGTGATTTCACTTTGTAATACAAGGGGACTCATCACAGTGATTTCACTTTGCAATACAAGGGGACTCATCAGTGATTTTACTTTGTAATACAAGGAGACTCATCACAGTGATTTCACTCTGCAATACAAAGGGACTCATCACAGTGATTTCACATTTGTAACACAAGGAGACTCATCACAGTAATTTCACTTTGCAATACAAAGGGACTCATCACAGTGAATTCACATTTGTAATACAAGTAGACTCATCACAGTGATTTCACTTTGCAATACAAGGGGAATCATCACAGTGATTTCACTTTGCAATACAAGGGGAATCATCACAGTGATTTCACTTTGCAATACAAGGGGACTCATCACAGTGATTTCACTCTGCAATACAAAGGGACTCATCACAGTGATTTCACTTTGCAATACAAGTAGACTCATCACAGTGATTTCACTTTGCAATATAAGGGGAATCATCACAGTGATTTCACTTTGTAATACAAGGAGACTCATCACAGTGATTTCACGTTGAAATACAAGGGGACTCATCAGTGATTTCACTTTCAAGACTGTTTAGATTAACAATGATGATGGCGGGGGGTAGAGGGGAGTGAGTGGAAACAAAATGCAAAATTACCTTCCTGACTAGCTCCAGGGTAGTGGTCTTGTACATAGATGGCTGGTGTAAACTGCTGGCCATATAACAACCCAGAGGCTAAGGATAAGGAGATACCCCTGCAAGATACAATGAAAATATGCATATGCAGTGTTTTACATTTCAAAACGGTGTGCAGCAGAAACGAGGGTTTCGCAGAATATGTTGTCTCATCTATGAACAGCATGACATGGGCAAATTACAAAATTCTGGCATATCAGCCTACAGGCATTAGTTATATATAACATTATACTCAAGCCAAGCTTCAGTTCGACACAGCAAATGGTTTGGAAAATGTATGACTTTTCAAAATCTGTAATACACACTAACAATACTGTTGATGCAGTCACTGTTACCATCATTGCTAGAAAAATTTTAACTATGTCTTATCATTCCCAGTATATAAAATGCAACCTTTGAAGTAAATTATGTTTCTCTGAAAATTCTTTCCTGATCAAATCAATGTTAAGGATGTAAGCTACCTCCTGAATCCAGCCTACTAAAACTATGAAACTTTGTACATTTTGTCTAAAAACATATAGACAAAGGGCAATAAGTCTGGCCAATTACCTCCACTTGCCATCACTTGTCACTAGTTTGTAAGTTGAGGGATATGCCAACAAGGATATTTTTTTCCAGTTTAATGAATTTGTCTAAGTTCTCATGCAAATTAAATTTACAATGACTTATTGTCTAATAGTCAACTTTAATTAATGATATAGTGATTGAAACTCATCTATTTAGTTCATCCAAACTTAACTAAATATATCAACAAGACATATAAACAGTAAACCGACTTCATGTACATCATCAAAATAGCATATAATATCCACACAAAAAATAAAGATACATAACAATTCAAGAAACAATAATTTATTATTCATGGGACATAAAATTGAAATAATTTACAATGACTTTCCTTAGAGACTCTGTTTCATACAAATAAAGTGAAATGACTGCCTAAAACTTGCATCGCAAAATGAAATTGTCAGATTATCATGTAACAATATGTCTTTAAACCAGTATTTATCTAGAAAGTATATTAAAGGAAATAATTAGTATTACAATATTTTTCCTATCCCTCAACATATGTGTAATGATTAAGAAGAAATTGAATTACACCGAGATACAATGAAATTAAGTTTTAGAATTTTGTAGGTCCATGAATGTTTATAGCATTTCGCTATTTTTCTACTCATAAACCTATAATTTATATGTATGAAGTACAGTAGATAAATTTCTACATCAAGGCAAATAAAAACATAGTTTCAAATGTTTCTAGTATGTTCCTTCATATGTATTGCAAGATACATGAAAGCAAAGAGAATAAGTGAAAACAATATTCTCTGAAAAACTTCTTTAAGTTAAAGCGTGAATATCTAACTTAATCAATATGCATGAATTTTATTATTTATGATATTATCTTTCTCAGGTAATCACATCAAATCATTTGTTACCAACAGAAAAGAAACTACACCTCCAATGAATGTGTTACACTGCAAATGACTCAAGAATGTGTGTGTTTGTGATCTGGATTTTTAACGCAGCTTTAACAATTTTTCAGTCATATCGCTATGATGCCCATAGTGTGGCAGTTTATAGTGATTTCTAGCAGACATGTAGCATCATGTCCCACCCAGTCACATTATCCTGACACCAGTCCTAACACTAACCTCTTAATGCTGAGTGCCTAGTGAGGCAGTTGTTAGTATCATTTTTATGAGTCTCTGGTATGACTCGGCCAGGGTTCGAACCCATGACCTAACACATCCAAGGCAGATGCTCTAACCATTAGGCCACCAGAGCGGTCAAAACATGAATGATTAACACAGAACACTTATGATATTAAAGAACTGATAATAAATATTTCATTTTTAAAATGTCTGAAATGGTCAGAAAATACAAGAAATTTAGGATGGCATTTCACAATTTGAAAGACCAATTATCACCCAAAATAACATAAGTCTAAACAAATCTCAGTAATATAAAGATCTGCTTCTTTAAGAAGATAAAAATAATTTAGGATCGCGTTATGCCACTTAAGAGACAAAAGTTCTCTTTCACCCATGATTTCCATCTCTGTTGTGCATTTCACAGCTGTGTCCCCCTTTTCTGTTCCACGGGGTGATTGTTTATATAATGGGTTATATGTAAATATAATCTTCATTTGCTTACGAAAATGTTCCATTACAAGGATAAAAAGTAATTCTTCAATTTTGAAGAAAGTATTATAACACTTAATTTTTAAGGGATCATAAAAATAGTTCTGTATAAAGTTTATGGATTGGATTGCATTGTTTATTCTTTTATACATAAGAATGTCTGGAATCAAGATTAGATCGTTTACAAATACACATCAAACGAATGTGAAAAGTGAATTTGACTTATGTGGCACTCTACACTTTCTGATTTTGCACAGGGTTTGATTTTTATGAAAAAGAATTTCCCTGGTTTTCCTCCTTGGTTATGCTGGCTACTTAAAAATGACTTTGTATATCTTACGTATTGTGTAAAGAACTTCTAATTCCCTTTATTTTGGTGTAGGATTAGTGGGTGTAATTTGAGTTATAAAGTATACAGCTTGGCCTTATTTTGAATGTTCACATGAAAAAAAAAACTGCTAGATCTGCTAGTTCATTTTCACTTTATGGACTTCAGTGGTAAATTGTAAAAAGAAAAAAAAAAAAACCAGCTGAAAAGATTTAAATTTTTTTTTATATTTTGTAATTCATTCATTGAACTTTCAGAATCTGATACTGTCTGTGGCAAAATTACTTTTCCCTATTTCAAAAACTGCTAAAGAGAGTGTATTTTAGACAAATTCAGACTGATTTTTTGAGCATACTGAAGTGGTCATTTTGGTTAACTGTGTGCTTACATCAAGTACATTTCCACAAGCACAATATCCAAAGAAATTTCAGCCACAGTACATGAAAGTAACATAAAGGTATGCCAACATTCTCTCCATTGTGCATACTGAAAAATAACTTCACCTTACACCTGCCACTCTCTCAGAAGTTTATACTATCTGTAGTTTGCCCCTCTTAATGCCTGTATGATATGATAAATTAAGGCAGTAACCCTAATATCAAATTCTGCATCTGTGCCAATAGGATCATTCAAACTTAATAAAGGATGTGTAAAAATGTCAATATTTATGCTTAAAATACTACATACGACCAGTGCATGGCTATAAACATTATGTATGTAAGATTTCTTTATTTTCTAAATTTTACAGCACTTGTATGGCAGAGTGGTTGTGGGGTTTCTAAATAATGTATTTGATTAAGTATTTTCAGAGAAAAATAATTTACTAAAAAGTTTGCTTTCTCCTTCAAATATATTTCCCTATCACATTAATGTTAGAGAACAGGTAATTAGAGGCAGGAATGCTGACTATTTGATGTGTACCTTGTGCGTCCTAGGTAATAAAATCTGGATTCCACCTGTGAATGAGTCTTGGCATACAAAATTAATTACCCTTTCTTCTCCCAAGACTTGCCATCATTACCAAAAGTATTGCCAAAGACCGAGACTGGCCCTGAGAAACCATTAAAAGGAAATCACCATAACTGTTGTAGTGATGGGGTATGACCAAGCCAGGGCAAGAGATGGAACAGTTTGGTCTCAGACTACATTGCCCTTATATGACTGGTGCCTGAATGCAAGGGAATCTTAATCACTAAATCTGGTACCATGTATGTCTGTGCTGTATGTCCATAACAAAAACAGGTTGGAAGTGGCATGGCCAGATGTCATATAGCTCATCTTATAAGGAAAATTGATAATTGCAATGCAAAATACTCATCTAAGATGAGGACAGAGTGAAAGATTCAGAAAATAGATCACTTGAATGTGAGAAAAGGCATAAAAATGAAGGTTTCTGTGAGGCTTCTTGAACATCCCTGTTGACTAGGCACAGATGACAGGACCTTTTGATAATTCCTCTTTTGGAAGACCATTCTTGCCCGACTTCCATGGCAATAAGCAGAAAACACTTCAGTACTTTAATTGCTAGAACAGGCCAAAAGATGCTTAATTTCTTTTTACTTTCAAGGGCTGGATTACAGTGGTAGGACTTCAAAATTTATTATGATAAGTATTTGGAGTAGTAACATTAGTGAACACATGACCTTGACACTGAAGACCAATAATTAAGTATGCGACCTTGACATTGAAGATAGGACCCACAATCAGTATATGACACATCTTTATACGATGATACATAAGTATAATAAGTTTCATCCATTTATCTAAAACAAATGATACTTTAACTACAGATTTCAAAACTCCATCTCACCCAGCGGGCAATAATCAGCTAACCCCAAACAGTGACATTGCAGCTTTTATGCAAAACCCATCATATATATGTTATGCTTTCCTGCTGTGACTGCATGTCAGAAAATGTCATTGCACTTAAAATTTGTGTACATTTTCTAATCAAACCTATGCCAATGACCCAAGCACAAGGGTCAATAATGACTCCCCTCTCACAAATGGTTAACACATTGGCACGTGACATTTTAGTTTCGTAAATTTCCAGCCAGTGGTTAAATAGAGGTTATTTGCTTGAAACAAGTGAAAAAAGGATATATTTCACTGAGTGGGTGAAAGTCTCTATTTCGCAAGTGGCAAAGCCATGAGTGAAAATACCTAAATTTTTCACCCACGAGATGAAATATATCCATTACTCACTTGTAGTAAGCAAATTTTCTTTTTATTTTATGCTTGAATGTATTGTCTAACAAAATTTACCGTGTGTAGTCTGGATGACAGATTAAAGTACTGAATCTCAGGCAATGTCCATGGTTTACCGTTTATGTTCTGCTGTGTTTTGTGATTATTCACACAGAAAATATAAACACTTACATAAATCTTCTTCTGAATTTGAAGTAAAATAAAATTAAATGGAGTAAGCTCTAATAAGGCAGCCATTTTACACATGGCCACATAAGCATCAAAGAATAACTTTGAATTTTACACTTATCTTGTTACTGTCACAGAAATCAAATTATTTCTCATAATTCACTTCAGTGAATAATGACTTTTATTTTACTTGGAAAATCCAGTAATTCATGGCCTAACATAAAATAAAAGAAGTTGGTATTACAATACCCATCATGATTTGAAAATAAAGCAGAGAAAAATATTGACCCATGACCTTGATCTTGACGATAAGACCCTCCATAAAGTACATGACACATCTTCTAATAATAACAATACTAATAATAATGACTTATTTGTAGCGGGTTACACCATGTGTTTTCTGGAACTAATCTACCTTGTAGCTATCTATAATGATTTATACATATACAAAGTTTCATTCCTTGATCTCAAAGGCTTTATGTTAAAGAGCAGAAAGGAAAGTTATGACGGAAAATCTTAAAATACTGACCAGCGACCTTGACCTTAAAGAAAGGACCCTCAATGTAGTATGCAACACACCTTCTAATAATGATGCACAATAATACCAATTTTCTTATAGTAATCTCAAACAAATTTACAGCTCCTTAGCTGAAACAACAGTATGGCAGGTGGATGGAAGGATAGAGAGAAAAACAAACTACTGCCCCCCGTTTTGGACAAAAATGTTCAGGACCAAAAATGGGTGGGCTCTTTACAGTCATATATGTCATGCTAATCTTTCTACTGGATTATGTGTCATGCTGATCTTTTTACAGTCATATATGTCATGCTGATCTTTTTACAGTCATATATGTCATGCTGATCTCTTTACAGTCATATATGTCATGCTGATCTTTCTACAGTCATATATGTCATGCTGATCTTTTTACAGTCATATATGTCATGCTGATCTTTCTACAGTCATACCTGTCATGCTGATCTTTTTACAGTCATATATGTCATGCTGATCATTTTACAGTCATATATGTCATGCTAATCTTTCTACAGTCATATGTCATGCTGATCTTTTTACATTCATATATGTCATGTTGATCTTTCTACTGGATTATGTGTGCATAGAGAACAACATACTAGAAATCACAGTTGACCAGTTGACTAAGCAGGCTTAAGTTAGTGATGTAAAACACAACCTAATACAAACTTTCTCCTGATCTTTATGTTATGTCAATATTACCTAAATCTACAATAGTATTTGATAAGAATTCTTTGCAAAGATAAAGGCATAATTAATATGGATAATTTAACTTTTCCATGATCATAATGATGTAAACTTTACAATAAAGTTTTAACAAAATGAAATGAGAAGTACAGTGCTCAGAGAGATTGCAATCTCATCAAATCAAATGCAAATCATATCCACAGCACATGCAAATTTACTATAGAACTTAATACCATAATGGCTTATATACCAAGTTGCAGAAAAACCTTACTGAAATTCAGTTCCCAGAGCGGCAACAAGCTCACTCACTCAGATAAAAGATTACCTCATAAAAATGCAACTGTTATAGATCTTACTTGAAATCAAATTCATCTATTAACAAAGTAGATTAGTACCTGATTAAAAACAAAGTTGACAGAGAGTTGATGAACTCTGCCAATCAGATGTCAGATCCCCTCAGTAATATACAGATCTTGCTTATAATCATAAGCATGAGAAATTCATTACAGTGGAACCTGTCTTGAAAGACCACCCCTTTTGCCAAAACTTAATGGTCTCTCATAACAGGTCATAACATATAACATTATATAATCAATAAATCTGTACATAGAGAACCAGGTCTCCCAAGACAGGTGGTCTCTCATAGCAGTGGTCTCTCAAGACAGGTTTTACTGTATTACCTCTATACCAAGTTTGACCAAAATTCCAAGTAAAATAAATCTCTTTAGTTTTAAAAAGATTCAGCCAATAAAATGCAAGATTCCCAAGTTAATATGACTAGCTTTTGTCCATTACAAAACTCATCCAATACCATGCTAGCCTTTCTACCAAATTTTATCAAAATATTCTGATCAGAAAAACCATCTTGAGTGATATGGGGTTCAGCCAAGATCACCTCATTATTATGCAGAGATCTCAAGGATAATTAACAGTGCATGGTACCTTAATGATCAAAGTCTAATTACCAAGTTTGCTCAATATTAAATCAAATCAGAAAAATGGCTCCCGAGTGGCAGAAAGCCTAGCCAGTCAAATGCAAGGCCACCTTATTAATATGCATGGGTCAGACTTATTACTGAACCTGTCCAAGATATTAATGACATAAGCATATATTCCAAGTATTATCAGAATTGGATTAGACATAAGGCCTCCATAATGATAAAAATGTTCAGTAAATCAGACGCATGATCATCTCATCAAATCATTAATATGCATTGCTCATTAGAGGCCTTGCAGAAACGACCATATATTCAAGGGGTTTAATCAAAACCAATCCAAAATATGGCCTCTGGAGTAGTAACAAACTCAGCCAATCAGATGCAAGATCAGTCTCAAAATTCAATCGAAAATATGGCCTCTGGAGTAGTAACAAGCTCAGCCAATCAGATGCAAGATCAGTATCAAAATTCAATCCAAAATATAGCCACTGGAGTAGTAACAAGCTCAGCCAATCAGATGCAAGATCAGTATCAAAATTCAATCCAAAATATAGCCACTGGAGTAGTAACAAACTCAGCCAATCAGATGCAAGATCAGTATTGAAATCCAGTCCGAAATATGGCCTCTGGAGTAATAACAAGCTCAGCCAATCAGATGCAAGAACATGATCACCTAACAAAAATGCATGGACCTTGATCATTATCAAACTTTTCTGAGATCTCGATCATGTAATCATATATTCCACGATGGATCAAAATCTAATCAGAACAGGACACAAGTGTGCTAAACAAGCAAATGCTAACAGAGAGATGCCAGACACAAGACACGCTCCTATTTGCTGTATTAGATAGAACTACAGGGTATCTTGCAGAGCAAATAGGAGGGTATAAAGAACATAGAGAAGAGCACCCCCTCTACTTCTAAGTGAATCAACATCTTAATCAACAATGGTTTTACTCACAAAACTCGTTTTCTTGATGTACTAAGGTTATCAAAGAATGAACCTGACCCTCCAGCGGTGAGATCTACATTGATGTTGGTTCTTCCCTGAAAAAGCCAAAAAAAATATGGCACATTAAGGGATCGTTTCAAATAAAAGCCCATTTACAATAAGCAGGCTTACATCACTTTATAACACAAGAATTCCACTAAAGGTTCTGTCTCACATGTATTGCCGCTGATTGGTCCAAAACTGAAATATAATCAAGAATGAGGCTGCTGTGAACTTCTTTTCAAGGCGTGAAGACTGGTCCTTGAAAAGAATCAAGTGTCACGACTGTACAAGATATAGCGTCAGTGAAATGGTAAACTTAGTATAATAACTTTTGTCTGAAAAATTGGTAACACATTTTTTCTAGCTGTGAGAATTACACCTTGAGATGAATGCCTGCATCAAGGTAATAAAAGCCAATTTTTTTCTAGTAAATTATGTTTATCAGAGAATACTTACCTGATCCCATTTTTAATTTAACTCTTTAACTACTAGTGCTGCTGCAGTGATCCACTGCTCTGCCTGGCTGCTGGAGTCACTATTGCAACTGATTTTTGGGCTGTCTAATAGTCTGATGCTGCTGCAGCCAAATTACAACTTTTAGTTGATGATTTTGAGATATGGGCCAATCGGTTTTGATTATTTTTATTATCACTGACTGTCATATATTAAAACCATGCATATATATGCTATAACTACCTTTTGTCTGTGTGATTCTTTTATCCTACTGACCTACACAAGACTGATGAAACCATGCTACAAATTGAATACTGATCATACTATTTGTAACATCATAATTTGTCATTATTTTATATATTCATGTCAAATATGTACACATAATTATTTACAAATGTTTAAATGGTCATTATATTCTACCAGTTCTTAATTTGCTGCACGTAATATTTGTAAAAGCAGTTTTGTTTTACATATAGGTGAACATCGAACTGCTTGCACATTATGGACACCTCATGCTGCATCCTATTTTTTCAAACTTTGTCATCATGCTTCTCTTTTGTCCATATTGCTCCATAGCTATTAGTTACAGCCATTACTCTTTCATTTAATAACAGGGGCAAACATTTAAATAAAAAAATCTATCAATATTTTTTCCTCTCATCCAAAACAAAAGTAGGACCAGTGCTTTCAATGAATTTGGTGACCTGCAGAGTACATAGCTCTCTTTCCCACATTGCATTGTCTTCATCTGATTCTGTCTTAATATCTGACAGACTAAACAAAGATGACAACTTGATGTCACTGCTAACACTTCTTAAATCAATATTATCAATCTCGTCCTCTGATAAGCCTAAAAATTACGATTGTGAATTGCTAACAAAAGCCGCTGTTTTCACTGTCAACAACTGCATATATTAGCTATCACATTACAATATTCCAGGAAATCCCATATTTTGAATATGATGTTTTTCACAGCAAAAACCATCATTTTCAAACTCAATTTTGATTGGATGAATATTCTTTTACTGCCCATTCTTAACGAATAACATTGCTTGTAACAGGAACGTAATGAGCAGATCTATCCATCACTGAGCTCTGAAGCACATAACAGGCAAGTGGATATATCCACTATTGCACATAGCAATGCTTCTTTACAAACTGATTTATATGTCACTGTGGAGGTAATGCTCATGTATGCAGTGGATGTACACATCAGTGGTAGGAAAAGAGTCAACATTAGGGATGTAAGCCATCTACATCCCAAATTAGCCCAACTAAAAGATGAAAATTCATCTTTCCTCTCTCTCTCTCTCTATATATATAACTATAACTGTAACTATATATATATATATATTATATATGGCAAATGCTCTTACACATTCTTGCTTGGAAAGGTCTTAAATAATGTGATCAGGGAAGTATTCTTGGAAAAACATAATTTGCAGAAACATTTGCTTTCTCTGTTGACAGCATTCCCTGATCACATTAACTTTAGGAATATAGGTAATAGATGCTAATCATCCCACCTCTACTTCAGGTATCCTTCTAGGAAAGAAAGACTTGATAACGTATGTGAAAGATAACTGCTCTCCTACTGAAAGCAACACAGCCTTGGTCACATGAACTATGATTGATCTATCAGATTAAGAAGATTATTATCAGAATCTTCTTACTGTTACAATTCAATGGCAAAAATCCAGTGAAGCTAAGAGGCTGTATTGGTTTAACTAGGTCTGGTTGTCATCTGGTAGATAGCGTCAGGACCCACCAAATTCTGGTTTTGTCTTGGTGTGATAAAAACTAGAGAAGGTTGATTCTGCATGCCAGTCAACATCTTCTATAACCTTTCATTTCAAGAAGACAGATGTGAAGAGACAGTTCCCCTTGTCCCCATTTGCCATCAAAATCCAGCAACAAGTGGGCTCCCCAAGCATAAAATGTGTCGTCACTTCTGGTTGGGGCTTCTCCAGAGGAATTTCTGTCATGAGCCAACTGTGGTTGTACCACTGACATAGGAATGATCTAACCTCATTTATGACATTGACCATCTGGATGAGTGGACTGGAAAAAGGGTGCCATTAAGTCATTTGTCACAGGTACATATAAGGTGGCCCCATGGGATCAAATCCACTGCCACAATGAATAACCTGAGGAAATGCAAGAACAATCCCATTAAAATTCATGCCCTCTTAGAAACTTACCCGTTGAGAATGATGATCCATATGATGGTTGACATGAGACATACAAGACTGAAAATGGTCATAAACTTCAGGTGGACAAAACACTGGGATGAGAGTAAGATTTTTCCCAATCACAAGAAAACTGAGATTATTCAAAAGGAATAGAAGATTGTATCTGCCCTTGAGGAGAATAGAACTTATGATTTGTTGTAAAGATAGACAACTGAAACAGGATGATGACACTATTGATAATTTTGGGGATGACATTTATAATGAACAGATGGACTCAAAATTGATGGACTGTATTGCAGTGAGCAAACCAAGAAAACTTTTGCACATGTGGGTGAATAGGAACATGAAAGACTGTGTCTTTGAGATCAAGACAGATGGCATTCTCATCCTTTTGGATGGCGAGTTGTATAGATCTCATTGCCTCTATCCTGAACTTTCATGGAAGAATGAATTCATTGAGGACTCAAGACTATGATTGGCCTCAACTTGCCATTGGCCTTTTTGATAAGGAACCGCCATGAATAGAACCTTGGACATTGTGGTTTTTGTACCATCTCCACTCCAGATTAAGAATATTGCAATTCACCCAATCTGACAACACATATGTTAAAAGGGGAGAGGAGGAAGAAAGAGGAGGGGGTTGGATAAATGAAAACTGAAGCCCCTTTGAAATGACATAGATCACCCATTCATTTTGTGCAAATAGGTTGATTCAATGTGACTGGAATTCTAGGAGTCTGGCTCTCACCAGTAGACTGTCAATGGACAGTGGGAGTGTTAAGTTAGTGGTGGCAACAGGAGGTTTTGGGGGTAGAGAAATTTGGTTTCTTGCCTCCCCTTTAAGGGTGCCTTCAAGACTGGTTTGGCTGTTATCTGCTTGCATAAGGTTGATATCTGAGTGGAATTTGTGACATAAAAGAACCTACTTGTCTGCCTACTTCCATTCTCAATACAGCTGCCAAACAAATGTGGCAAACCGAATGGCAATGAGCACTGGAACAGTGAGTGATGTGGCTTACATGATGTGAAGCAGATAACACTGTCTCATCTCCATGGCAATGGAGTAATGCACAGCCCTCTTAATCACATTTTTAATTATGCTAACCATATTCCAAATGTGCTCATTGCCTGATCTTTTTGATCTTCGTGGTGGACAAAATCACCAGGATGCTCAATTAAGCATCAATGAAGTGGCACCATGTTCTGCATAACTCTGAATGTCAGGTCAAAAGCACAACAATAAATCATGTAGAATTGCTGGGTTGTTATGTTCACTGATACAATGTTCCTATCACAGTTTTAGAACATCTGCATTTGCACATATCTGAGCGCATGCAATACTGGCAGGAGAAACATACTAGCAACTGGTTCAACAAAACCAGCAGGCCTAGAATTATCTGGGTCTCAGGTTTTTTTCCTACAGATGTTCAGAGATTTCCATAACCTTCAATGAATGCAGCAGTAGATGGAAGAAAGGGGTCTCTATTCTCATTCCCAATTTCTACAGTGGCCTTAACCTCACAAGCCTGGTTGATGGATGGCAGTATTGGTCATTCATGTTAAGACAAAACACGATAAATCTCAACAATCACCTTAAAGATGAACTACATCTTTTCCATCATTGACTCCAAGTTTTCCAGCTGATCCAGGTTCATCCTGTACTCAGTGCTGGAGTTGATCTTATGAAATCCAATTGCATCATGAAGGCAGAAATATCATTGTACCTAAGCAAAATCCTGAACCTATCCACTGCATACATCAACATATCACCCTCCTGCTGAACTGGTGTGTTGGCAACTGACATGGTTTGTATCAACAGAAGGTATAATTTTATGGGCAGCTAGAAGGATGAATAATCAGCTGACTTGGCAGATGGCTTGGCAACATAACAGATGGACAATTAATATGCATCTATAAGATTTCTATATACAGTACAATTGGCCACTTCATGGCATAATTTGTAGATGTGACCAATGTTCAATATTTAATATGATAGATGGCTAGACTAGCTGGTCAGAGACTGAAACAGTGGCTGACAGCAACAATGGCTGATAATACATGCCTGTGAGGTAAACACTGTACTTCATACTTCAGGATTTCAGCGAGGTCATGCTGAGGTATACAAGACACCCAATTGGCTACCAAAAAATAGGAGGATAAGCTCCCATCAACTTCAGCTCTGTAGTCAAGAGGTTTGATATACCCACCAGATGTATCACCGATACTAGACCTGCAGGCTGAATTGATGGCAAACAACCAACCTAGTCTGTGTTGACTGGAAGAATGGCTGGATGGTCAGACACACTTTTAAAATATTTCCCCATTCTGTATAAACCGACTTCTGATTGCTAATCTATATAAATAGTCAGATGGATGGCTGAACTATTTGGTCAGGAACTTTGACTGAAGGCTCAAGTCAAAGATGGCTCTTTATACATGCCTGTGAGGTTGGTACTATGCAACATGCACCTGGACTTACAGGCACATGATTCTCAGACATGAGGAGGAATTACACCACCAGGGCTATCAAAATGTGGAAGTATAATCTCCCATAAACTCCATGTCTGTATTGGGGAAAGTGTGATGAGAGCAGGATAGAAACTCTCCAATCAGCAACTGCACTGTTTTCTCCTGTACAGGTTTCTGTATATGTGACAAATGAGCAGTGCCAAGAGTGGATGTAAAGTGGAAGTTTCCTATCTAACCAGATATACTGGTGCTGAAGGCATGGTTCTAAGCAAACAATGCAATATGAAGGTCACAAATGCTTGGTATGTCTCTTGAGTGTCCCCATTGACGTCCCCAATGACCCTAAACATTCTGCATTTGTAACATTTGGTTGCCATTGTATATCTCAAATGACAATGAAAACAACAAAAACAATTGGAAATGATATAAAGTGTCAACTGTATCAAAAACATATATAGACAACACTGACTTTGATGCAATCCTTTGTAAACATGAATGTAAACCAGACTAAAGTACATGCCACTAACTGCCACTGTATTTCATAATGCCTGAGATAATTGGGGTGTTTGTCTTTGTAATAATGGTATGTGATAATCTTTTTCTGGATTTGATTGCCATTATTAAATTGTAGTGATAGTGATGATAGTGAAAACAACAATGGTGTCTGCAAATTAGGACTAAAGTACAAAGGGTGTATGTGTTTGTGCTTCATGTGAAGAATCTTGCTGACATTTAAACAATATTAGAATTAGACACCGATAGTACTAATCTTGAGCAGTTCTGGCATTCAGTCAGCAAACTGAATCTACCCACAGGATGGAAATAATTTAAATATTTGGTGGAATCAGTTGAGTTGTGCTGACACTGCCACATCCTAAAATGAACACTAAAAAGGGCATTTTTCATTCTGAGGAAAATTCAGGCTGACACTAGAGGAAACCCGGATCCAGTAACAGTGCATCATCTTCTAAGTGTTACAATCAACAATGATGAGGACTACCACTTACATAATCCAGCAATGATCAAAGAAATGCTAAAAATACTTGTGGTACATAGAAGAAGAGTACGAATGACAATAAGTTACTGTGAAAGGACTGACTTGGTAAGATGATGTGCATATTTTATTATTTTAATATTTAATATATGTAAATTTGTTCACTAGTTCTTATTTTTGACCATTTGCATGTTAAAAATTGGGTTGACAAAAATCCTCTCTCTTTTGAGGTCAAAACTCCTGACTAAATTTTGGAAATCTGATCTGCCCTGACCTGACCTGACATGTTTTTTCTATCATATATATGATCTCAAAGAGTGACAGGGCAATTTAATGCAAACTCCATCATATAAATAATGTTTCTTCCTGATGTGACTGTAAACATTAAGTTTGATCAGAATATTCATGAAAATGTCATTGTAACTGAAATTGTTTTACATTTGACTTTTGACCCATTTCCAGGGACACCAAGCAAGGGAGACAATAATGACCTCCCACTATCTTGCAAATGGTCATCATAAAAGCAGCACAACTACAGAGTTTTATAAATTTCCAGCCAGCAATTTAGGAGATGTGGTAACACACATGGATCAGACTGACTGTATCACAATATTCTAAACCTTTTCACAAAATAAACCATTATATGACTGTATCTCATATATCATGAAACTCAAAAAATCTTAACGTCTAAAATAAAGCAATTATACAAAATTTCAGGAAATTTATTAACTGGGGTCCCTCTCTTCAACTGCTAAATTTTATTTGACATAGATGTGCTCCAGTATAACATCAGATTTTGCGGATTAGACCTTGAACTTGTTTCATTTTCAGATAGATTTATCTGTGTAAACCATGTTATGTGCCCCAAAAAGTTCAATAATTTATAAAAATTTAAAAATTGTTATAATGGCATGAAAATCTTAATCAGGTAATCTACATAAAAACAAATGCATCTATAAATTTATTTTTCCATTTCAAGTGGTGTTTCTTAACCATGCAAAAACATTTTTGTCAAAAAGTTCAAGTCCAAAAAAATTTAAAGATGAGTAAAATAAACTTGAACAGTGGCTATTACTGGACCAGTACTCTTCATGTGATACACAGCAATGGAACTCGTACGATTGTAGCAGTACCTCTGATATTACTGGACCAGTACTCTTCATGTGATACATAGCAATGGAACTCGTACGATTGTAGCAGTACCTCTGATATTACTGGACCAGTACTCTTCATGTGATACATAGCAATGGAACTCGTACGATTGTAGCAGTACCTCTGATCAAGAATGGTGCTCCACCTTAAAATCTTGTATTGCAGCTTTTATATGTAAATCCATTTAGTATTGGTCAACAACTTGAGTACACATACAAAAATTGTGGGTCATATCTGCCTCATTTGTACTATGTTGTCTAGCCATGCAAAGTGAGATAATGGATTAAATTCATCAATGTACAAATAATATTAGGAAAAAACAAAGACATTATATCAGTAATTACAAAAATTATGTAATTTGCACAAACTCCAGATTACCATTACTTTGTCTTACTAGCATGCAATTACACTGATAATTTATGAGTGATTTTTTACATGTTTAAAAATAACTGAAATTATAACCCTTTTCTTGGTTCATCAAATTACAATATAATTTCTGGTCATATATTTGACATTCACTTAAAACTGTCATATACATCTTCAGCAGCTGGTTTTATCTGTTAATGGCATCATCAGGTATTTTGACTTAAGCTATCGCCAGTCATCACAGGCATCATGGCTTGAGGAGTACTACCAAGCATTGTCCTTCAGAGATTTGTGACTTTTTTTTCTTCTGAATTTATTCAATATGATCCAATAGTTATACCCTTATCTGAGGAGATTTTAATGTTCCAGCATTGGTATCAATGACTTCAGATGAATAATATTCATCATTAATATTACAGCATTGGTATCAATGGCATCAGATGAAAAATATTTATGATTAACATTACAGCATTGGTATCAATGGCATCAGATGAAAAATATTTATGATTAATATTACAGCATTGGTATCAATGGCTTCATCTAAATAATATTTATGGTTAATATTACAGCATTGGTATCAATGGCTTCATCTGAATAATATTTATGGTTAATATTACAGCATTGGTATCAATGGCTTCATATGAATAATATTTATGGTTAATATTACAGCATTGGTATCAATGGCATCAGATGAAAAATATTTATGATTAACATTACAGCATTGGTATCAATGGCATCAGATGAAAAATATTTATCATTAATATTACAGCATTGGTATCAATGGCTTCATCTAAATAATATTTATGGTTAATATTACAGCATTGGTATCAATGGCTTCATCTGAATAATATTTATGATTAATATTACAGCATTGGTATCAATGGCTTCATCTGAATAATATTTGTGATTAATATTACAGCATTGGTATCAATGGCTTCATATGAATAATATTCATAGTTAAATTTATCAATTACCATTCTTCTGCTAAAGACAATAGTTTCATGGCTGGGGTCACCAGTATAGATTGATGTGGCAGTACTGTCACTTAGGCTGTTATCCTACAAAAAAAAAAATCATCAATAAATAGGCAGGTGTAAGAATATAATGGTATTTGGGTTCTACAATATATAAAATAATCATATTTCCCTAAAACAATACAAAGTACTTTCCACAAGTCGCCATTCTCAATCATTAACCTCTCATATCCAACTAGGCTTTGACTATTACCTCACTTAGAAAGCCACATATTATCCATCATATTGTCCCATCAATTTGAACATCATAAAGTAGTTATTATATTAAACAGCTTGTCTATAAAAAGCTTCCAGCAGTCACATGCTGAAAATAAATTCATCCTAAAGTACAAATAAAAAAAGAGTGGGCCCTTGGGCTCTGTGATAGGGCATAAAGACATAAAGCAATAAAAAATGAACATTAAAGTAGAAGTGACAAGATAAGTTGATAAAACCATACATTTTACATTTCTTTCTTTCAAAAGATTGCTCTAAAAACCTCTTTCAGAAGATATTATCATTGCCCAACCCTAGAAGGGACAGTTTACTAAGTCAAAGTCACAGTGTTTTGGGTAACCATGGAGTAACAGACATCATGACCACTATTCAGAGCACAGATTTATGTATCCATAATTACCTTGATCAATCACAACATCTTAAGTCTCACAAGAAATGTAAGCAAACAAGTCATCAAATTCCTTTATTCACACACTGCCTCAATACACATTTAACCTGCTGCAGGTAACAGATGACAATGTACAGTCATTAGCATTGAAAGTTTACCACTGAATAAATGTATCTATTTATATTTCCAACTCCACCAGTCAGAAGGACTTTGTGGGCTAGGATGTATATAGTTTGGAACAATGTATGTCCCAAGCTAATAAAAAATAATAAACTTGTTAAAAAACATCACAAAATGCAGGTCACAGCATCCTTCTTTGGTCATAGATGTGTAGCACAAACAAAGATGCATCCAATGATCAATTTTTGTGATTATAATATAAACAGCACACAACAAATGACCTTTAAATACACAATTTCAACAAGTAACTGATCCATTAAAATTAGGTTACAAAGATATCACATGAACGGTTAGAGAACAGATATGAATAGGAGGTAAGAAAATGGGGAAAATCAGGAGCATCCCAACGTCTACAACTTTCACCCCTATATGGCTATGTTTTCATAAGTGGGATGAACTTTCTCCTATTGTGATGGCAGCATAACCATAAAACCATAACTCAGTAATGTGTAGGCTAACCTGTGGAATCCAGCACATAGGCATTGTTTTGCATTCAAAGTTTCCGCAGCAAATCCAGCAAAAGCTGTAGATCTTAAGCTCTGAATGAAGTTTGTGCTTTCATGAATGATGCCTTGTGACTATCTGAACAGGCACTAAAGGTGCACCAAGGTTCAAGTCCGATCATGGCAACATTTATCATATTGCTCAGCAGTTCTTAACCTTTTAGGGTGGTGACCAAGATTAGGTTTGTAGTGTTAGCCTCACAACCCATCAAATGCTTAAACAAAACATGGGTAGGAAATTTCAAATTGTTAAGATTGATATCAGCAACCAATCAACACAGCATGATTGACCCAATTTAGGGTTGCAACCTGGGTTTAAGAACCACAGATGTAGATAGAAGCTGGAAAATGTGGACTGCCAAAACTAGAGCTTTCTGGTCTTGTCAGCTAATAGGCTTATCAAGGCTGAAGACTGGTCTCGAATGGTGACAAGCTGAGCCATCTCCAGACACAGGAAAAATTCCCTTTAAGAAACAAGGCAAGTGATTTAGGCCTGGACAGGTCAAAACTAAACAGGTCTATTGCCCCTTGTTGATAGCAATATCTTCACTATCATAATGTCTGAACATGTCAGAAATCACAGAACAAAATACCCTTTCATTGTCTTAGGAGCTAATTGCTTCTCATGCAAGATAAGAAAGAAAAAGTTAGCTAACAGAGGAATCAAAATTTGGAGGAGAATAAGGTAATTGCCTATGCAACAATCAGTGAAAACATATTACTTCACCTCATAGACCTCCAAGTGGAGGGCCTTCTAGATGTCAAGATCCTCCACACGACTTAAGAGCTTAACTATTTTTCTTACAAAGCTCCCCTGACAATAGCCATGCAGAAGAAGCTTCTCCATACATGGATGGAATAGTGTCAGCTATTTGAGCAATGAGAGGATTGATCTGTAAATGTCCGAGGAATATCTGTCATGAGAGAGTAGATCTAGCTGTTCCCTGTGCAACTATTCCATGGTCATAAACTAAGTAACAAAAAGAAGTAAAATGAACAAGTTTTGTAAAACTTACTAAATAATTTGATCATCAATGTTATAAAATGAAACTTTTAGAGGAAATTACAGTATTATAAACTGAATCCAAAATAACAGTAAGAAGTTGTACACAAGTCCAAATGAACTGAATGTTCCAAATGAATTCCAGATCCTCGAAAGTACTGGTCTGCCAACAGTCCAGATGTATCAAAATCGCCTTACCCAGAACTCCTTTGAATAAAATCCATAATAGTCCCAGAATATTATTTTAGTCTAATGAGCCCTTTGTAATTCCAACAAATAATAAAAAAAATGTTTCCTCTCAAATCGTGTTTAAACAACTTTAAATATACATCTGCAGACTGATATTAACACCAGAACATATGAAATAAGAATCTGAAATAAGAATGAATGAATTGCTCAGTTCTCTCTTTATATACATTTCCAAAAGTCTATAATGACTAAATGCCGCAATTTACCCATGTGATAGACTTTTCTACTCAATCTAATATTTCACAATACTAACTCAAGTGACCTACATCATGAAATAGCCCACCTGACCGACCCATCCAATGGGAAATAACTTAATACTTCTAAGAATCCACATAACCTCACTAACCAATGATAAATTACTCTAAACTTTTCAACAGATTCCATATGTCATTTTTTTCATTTTCTATTTCTCCCATGATTGGCTCGTTGCAGTGATGCCCCTGTTGACTTTATGACAATCTCTCCATTTTGCCCTCTTCTCCACTGCTTTTTGGGACTTTGTAAAGTCCATGTCTGTCCCTTCTTTGATATTAATTTCTGATCTCTACTTCTGTCTGCCTTGTTGTCTCCTCCCTCTCTCTGTGCCCTTTAGGACTCTATTTTAAATGCCAGATGAGCTGAGATGTAACCATACTATCTTAATTTGCTTCTCTTTACATTTTGATATGGTCCAATTGCATGATAAATTCTAATGCGCACCTCCTAAGTATGACATATTTCTGATCCTTCAATAATATCTCATCTCCAAAGCTTGTGTTCTTCTCTTTAGTTCTGCCGTCAGGGTTGATGTTTCACATGCATACAGAAATATGGACATACATAGGGAGCTTAAGCTTGATCTTGGACCCTGGCATAATGTTGCTGTCCTTCCAAAGAGGCTTTAGCCTAGCTAGTACAGTTGTTGTCTGCACAAACCTGGAAAGAACTTCTGGTTTGAACCTTCATCACAGGATATAGAACCTAGATACCTGAAGCTTGTCACTGTGGCCAGCTCTTGTCCATTCATTCTCATTTCTTTTTGGATGACAGTCGGGTTGTGTGTCATTGGCTTGGTCTTTTCAGTGCTGATCTCCATTCCATACCTTAGTGATGAGACAGCTCACTAAGGTTTCTACTTCTTGTTCATCTCCTGCCAAGGTATCAATATCATCAGCGAAGCACAGGCAGGCGATTTTCTGCCTCCAACACCGACACTGCCCTCATTGTCTTCCAAAGCATTGGACATGATCATTTCCAGGTAGCTGTTGAAGCAAATGGGTAAGAGAAGTCACCCCAGTCTGATTCTGTGATTATGAACTAATCTCCTATGTTGCCATTGATGAGAACTGCACTAGTCACTTTGTCATACATGTATTCTATGGTGCTGATTTGTTTTACATTTATGTTATATATCCACTTGGTGGCCCACAAAGCTATATGCCATACCCTGAAGAAAAATGAAGACATGATAGAGGTCCTGTTCATGCTGAAGATACTTTTCAAAGAGGATTCTAAGATTTAAGTTCTGTTCTACAATGCTACATCCTGCCCAGAAACCTGCCTATTCTTGAACATTGATGATTCTGCTTGGGGTTTCATTCTGTTGACAATTATCTTAAGCATAACATTGCTTGGGTGACTGATGAGGCTGACTGGTCAGTAGTTCTGGCACAGCTGCAGAATCCCTTTCGTAGGAAGTATGGTGATCAGATACTGGATCCATTGGGTGCGCCATTCTCCTGCTTTGCAAGATTTTGTTGCAGATTGTTGTAGGGACTTCTATCATGGAGGTTCCTCCTGCCTGAATAAGTTCTACTGGTATATTTATTGTCTACACCAGTTGACTTCCTTTTCTTGAGTGCCATTACTGCAGCCTCTACTTCTTCAAGAGGAATCAGGTGGTCAACCTCTGTTATAGTCAGTGTGAAGTTTAATGCAGCTTTTTCTCCAGAAGTCTCCTGGTTGTAAAGCTCTGAACAGTATTCCATCCATCTGTTAAGAATCTCTTGATCTTCTGTGAGACCCCTATCAACCTTGTCCTGGACTGCGGTAGATCTCTCCTATTACTTTGTTGTCAGGTCTTGCACTAACTAGTATGTCCTTTTACTGTTAATCTAATTCAGACTTTTCTCAACTTTGTTACATTGGTCCTCTAACAAGTTTTCCTTTGATTTCTTTAAGCTCTTCTTAATTCTGTTTTTAATCTCCCTGTATTTTTTCTGCTCCTTCATGGTCTTCTCTCACTTCCTCCAGTTTTCTCCTCACATCACAAAGGTTGAGGATATCTGCTGAGACCAAGGGCTGCTTAATCCTATGATGCTTGCCAAGGATCTTGCTGGCCATGCCTATTACTGTCATGTTGAAAGCGATGACCGATGAGTCTAGATTTGTTTCTTCAGCACCCAGAATTGTGAGTAGTGCAAATGTGCTTCCCATTGATGCTTCAAATGCTGGTGCCATTCTTGGATCTTTAAGTTTTTCAAGTTCAAACCTGATCCTTACCTGTCTTGGCTTCATGGTCTTCCTCAGACAAAGTTTGATAGTCATCATCTGCAAGTCATGGTTGGTTCCTATGTCAGCTCCTGGCAAGCTATGTGTTCTGGCAATGTTAATGCTAGACTATAGTTTGAAGTTAACTTGTAAACACCTATTTTTATAACCCAATACCTTTAAATAGTACCTACACCCATGGACAAAAGAATTTATAGACAATCACTACAATTTACAATCATGAACAAAAATTACATGCAATATATATAGTCATGTGCCAAAAGCTACAAATAAATATATATCCATAACACTTGACCTAGAATTTGGTTCAATCAGAACTAGCCTGCAGTTCCATCCCCTCAATTTCTGAACAATCCTCAGGATAAGCAATGCTAGGGGGAAAGCACTGGTGATATTCCATCAAAGCTGACTGAGTATAAACAGCCCAGGATTAAAAAGAATGATATGGAATACGTTCATGAACACTATCCACTTCCTGCCAATTGTGGCAAAGCTAGGTAGCAAGTGAGTCCAACGAAATCTGACAAACTTGCGTCTACACAGATGTGATTTCTGGTTAGTGGGTAGGGGTCCATTAACCACTCCCTGTTTTTGCCACTAGACTCTGAAGTGGCAAACTTGAATGAGATCATAATTTGATGATCCAATGAACCCTTGATCAGGTGCCAGCATGTCAGGAAAGCTATCTGCATAGGCCACATATATGGATGGCTAAGACACATCAGGTCCTATGAGGAGGCAAAGTAGCTGAAGCTCTCCAAAAAAAAAAAGAAACTTTGGCAGAAACTGACTCCAATCAATCAATATGTTTGGGAGGATGTAGAACAAGGTTGATACAAGTTAGAAGTTGTTGTTGTTATGGGTTTAATGCCATTTATCAGCACATGGAAGAACCAATGACCCAAGCAAAGTTACTGGCTAGCCTTCTCACATACCCTGTTGGCCAAGTGCAAGACACAAACCCACATGGACAGAAGTGAGATGTTAGTGATCTTTAAAGATAAGCTCCTTAGCCTCCTGGAAACACTGATGCAAGTTAGAAACTCCATACCAAGATCAACAAAGTGCTGAGAATGGATATATTCTAACCTGTTCCTGTGTACTACCCACCTGCTAAGTATAGTTACTTCACAAAGAATGAAAACAAAGTTAATTCAGAGTGTAACAATATTAGCACTGTATAAAACATAAATATCTGAAACTAGATGGCGAGAAAAAATTCACAAATTATAAAGAATTCAGGAAGCACTGCAACACTTTTCACCATTCAAGCGAAAGCATAAAACGGGACAACATCCAGTAGATATGTGCCACTACCTAGGAGGACTAAGGGAATGTAATTTGTGAGAGTTGCTTTTCCCTTTGTCTATCAGTTTATAGTGATGGATATTTTTTCAAAGGGACTGGATTCAGAGGGTTGTAGATTTTATTCCTAATGTTAATGTGAACTGGTAATGTAATCAGCAGAGAATTTACTTAACCAAAGTCTGTCAAAGATGAACATTGCAAAAGAAGTCCAATTATCACCTTGCCCATGCATAAGGGAACATACAATGATCAATGTCTTACATACATTTAAGATTTAAGTGTCCTGCAAAACGAAAATCTCTGTGACACATGTGTTTGGATGAAATCAGAAGTAATCCAAGGTTCATAGATGGAGGTTTTTCTGGCTAAAATGTTAAGAATTTCCAGGGGACAATCAATTAATGGAAACAATCATGAACACAGTCAATTCCACAGCTCATCTTGTTTACTGCAAATACATGCATAAATGATATTACATGAGATCTTCTCACCCTTTCACTGTAAACATTCAGTACTGCATTAGGCATTTGTAAGTGGATTAGCAACCCCAGTCAAACTTACAAAGTCATCATATTTGCATTTTAATGATTGATTCTTATAGAGCTCATTCAGATCTTTTCAGAACAGTTTTAATTTTTTTAAATATGTTGATTAGTTCAAAAGTTATGACTATTTGAATATTGGCAAAAATTGGCTTTTCAGTGAATTTTTGCCTTATATAAATGCATGTTTAATTCTTTCAAGTTCCAGACCCGACACATTTAATAAAATAAGTATTTCCATCATAACTTTTGATCTAAACAAGATATCTCCATGAAACTTGGCAGTCTTACAGAATGTTTCCTGTAGAATTCAAATGTCTACAGTAAATTAAACTATGTCCACTAGATTTCAGTGTAGGGAAGAAAATAAGGGGTTACAATCTTTATTTTTTTCTACCAGACAATTCAGATACTGGAAAACATATTTCTTAACAAGTCATTTAATTCAGAAGAAAACATTGGCATACACTGTAAACAGTTCATCAAATTTTCTATGCTCTGAGAATGCCCACTGACGTCCAGAATTTAGACATTCTGGAAGCATTCCAGTTGCTATGACAAATTCAGGCATAACTTCCTGAACATCATCTCTGCTGGGCCTTATAAAAACTCCCACTTTCCTACACGGTGCCTTGAATTTAACTATCAAATTATTATTATTATTGTCACTTTTAATTTCATGAACACATCCAGGGTACCAAGCATCCTGGTATGCTATGACAACATAATCATTTTCCTTAAGCTGGTCTAGAACAGGCAACTGTTGACATACTGTACTGAGTTCATCTGTTTCACTTTCATAAAGTTCATCAGTGTCATTCGGATTTTGTTTTCTTTTCTTTGGTGGCGGTTCACTCATTTGGTCCAATATTTCATTGCACACACGTTTCTGGTGTTCTTTATGTTTAAGACGCAAGTCTTTTCCACCACGGAGCGCACTCTTCCACAATGACTATTTTTCTGTGGGAGTCATACTGTCATACCACTCTTTCATTCTGAGACAGTTTCTCTTATTAAGTTGCTGAAATACACGAAAACGATGAATATTGATTTTTGATGTATAATCTCTTTTGTTGACATTTTTTACAGAATAGTGACCGATTTGATTATTAATTGAGTCTAATTTTTGTCTGTATTGAGCCTCCTGCTTTTTAATACGCGCAGTTTTCTTGATTGTTTGTTGCACAAATACTTTTTCATGTTCCACTGTGTTGTGACGTCTTCTGTTTCATTTTCTGTTTGTATGCGCTGTCCGTTACGGATCACTGCCATCTCACCTCTGTCTGCGTGAGTTCGAGTCTCGGATTCGGCCAATGTAGATATGTGAGAAAGCTTGCCAGTAGCTTCTCGTGGGTCGGTGGTTCTTTCCGGGGTTTTCCCGGGTTCTTCCTCCACCAATAATACTGGCCGCCATGTATAGCCTATCGTGTGCTGAAAAATGGCGTTAAGCCCTACAACAACAACAACAACATTTTTAGAGCTGTAAGTAATACATGCCAACTGAACTTCATTGCTTTGACACACTGTGTTTGGCTCTTTCTCATTACAGCTTTTGTTTTCTGTCACATGATCTGAATTTTTTATTGTCACCGTTGTCTTGAATTCCTCCCCTAGAAGTTCATTAATGTTTGTTACACCTGGCACTTTTTTTTTACTCACAAGTTTTTTCTTCTGGTCAAGGACACTATTAACTCTGTTGGAAAGAATAGACTGGTTAACTGACTGACACCCATCATTAAGTAATGTTAGGATCTCGCAAAATTCAGCAAATGTTTGATTATTTTTCTTATAAAAGTTGAAAATTTCAATCACAATTCCATTTGACAGTCTGTCAATATTTTATACAAGATTTTGAAGATATTGTATCAACACTTATGCCAGCATTTTGGCAGTAAGGACCAGGAAAAACCATACTCTCATATTTCTACACTGAAAATGAATCAAAAAAATGTTTCAGGAACAGTTTAAAAAAATATATATTTCATCATCTAAAATTGCAGAGCAGTACTTTATCATGGTACGAAACGTAGATCTGTAAATCACGTTTTCGTACTCTATTCATACCACTTATCTTTGCGAGTTATTTGGTTAAATTTCGTTTACAGAGATTCATTTTATTATTAAAATGTTAAAACATCATTTGCATACAATAATTTGGCATTAATTTGTATTTAGATAAAAGTTTTGAAGAAGAAAAGTAGTGTAAAATAATTCAAGAGTAAATCTCTCAAATCTACATATACATGTCAATATGAGGACGATCATTTATATGATAAAATTTATGCTATATTTCAAAAAGATATTTAGTAAATACAAAATAATTACTTACCAATACAAAACACTCTAACAGTGTACATAAATCACAGCATTTGTCTTGTGATCACCGATTTTTCACACTGAAGTTATGTTTATCCTTGCGAATTCAATATGGCGACCTCGCCCACGTGTCTTATAGAGGCCAACTTGTGAAATGCATACTTTTGAAATTAAATGCAGGTACTTAAATATACGTTCCGAAAAACAAATTTAGTATTGAAAGAAAGTTTAGAATGTGTATTTTGTAATGGTATATTGAAAATTGAAATATAATGTTCATAAGTTTAAAAAAATGAGCGAGACTTTAGGGACTATTTTCTCAGCACAGGGTCATCATATGCAAATTTTCAAAACACCATCAGAAACGTCATTCATTCCCCATTCAACTGACGAATACCTCATTAATATTCATGAGGTTCTAGTGACCCGCATTTGCAAAACAAACACACTGGTGTCGACCAATGCACACAGGAAATAGCAATTAACTGAGCTGACAATTTTGATAACTGATTGATGATCACATGACCATATGGTTATACAACAAAATGTACATATTAATGAATTTTATATGCTTTTGTAGATCATTGAAAGCCCTTTTAAATAAAGTTTATTTCATAAAAATGTTATCGATATTGATTTTAATACAAATTTAGCACACACAGTATAAGAAAAAGTCGATTTTCACCCATTTTACTGATATGGAATAGGCACTGTCGGGGGTTGCTAAGTAGATTAATAATATGTAATGACCTGGGTGAATAAGGTGTTGGTCTTTTTCTCATAAAAGTAACTTGCGTTTTCTGGTTGATCATTATATAGTCATTGTAATGGTTCATATATTTTGTCACTTTAAAATGTTTCATCTGTTAATTACAACTGTTAAAACATGTACACAATGCCTAAAGTGCCAGAATCACAGATCTCAACTGTTCCGCTTAATGCTTCTGTTAAATTCTTTTGTTTATGAACTTATTTATTTATTATTTATGATGAGGCTGACTTATATTACTTGCATAAGTGTTGTAAAAACTAACTTTACATTTTATGGACAGGACACATAACTGTTAACTTAGTTAATGTGGGAATTCATGTGCTAAATGACTTCATGTAAAATTCAAAGAATGCTGTAAAAATTTAGAATCAAGGTGTCATTTTTGGTATTTAGTTTTTAAAATTATTTAGATGAATGCATGCAATATTTTTGAATAAAATATGAATAAAGAATTAACATAAGTACAGTAATTATGGGAACTTTTCCACCTCAAAACCAGTTATGTCCCACTTAGTAACTACTTACTGCTGAGAGATATATTATGAGAGACCATCTCTCTTAAAACCACTTATTCTTGTCTCAAGGGGTGTCACAAGACAAGTTTTAGCATATTCAAAATAACAAACAGTATTATATGTTGAAGAAATAATGTATAATTACAATCATACAAAATTTAAGAAACTAGAAAGAATGGAAAGAAAAACTTACCCGGATAAGAGGGGAACTCTCTGGGCTGTTCACAACAATGGAACTCTCTGTAATGTTACTGCTGGTATCATTTTTCACAAAAGAGAATATAAAAGCACTGTAAATAGAAATATGGAGATCTGTAAGATCTAAATTTACATGTCAGAGATAGTCAAGTCTCTTAAGATTTATTTATGCACACATATATTAGTTTGGCAGAACATGATTCTCATCTTTGCATTGTGTTAAAATGAAACCCCATTTAAGGGAACTTCACAAATTCTGCAAGAGATTCAACATTTGCATGCAATTAAGGAATACATTCTGCACTGAACTGAAATGGATAAGGAAATCTAGAAATAAGAAGGAAAAAATAGCCCAAGTACCAAATCTTTTTCATAATATCTTCTTCCTTGAATCTTTATCCATCAACTTGCAATAATTTCTATCACCATAGATATTTTAGAAAATATTCAGCTGCAGATGCATGTTTTCTAAAGAACATTTAATAACATTGCAAGAAAAATGACACCTCTGTCACATTCAGCTATGTAGGTGAAAAAATTATTCCTCACTCACATAATAGTTATAGTCCAATGCTGTATTATCGCGGGCTCTAAATTATCGCGGCAAACTGGATTTTCCGAATAATTTTGGACACATGCCATCTAGCGGTTGTTTACAGATGTAAAGCTGTAGCAGTAAGGATACAAATATCTTACAGCACAATTTCCTCTAAAATGTCAACATTTTTTATAACTTTACGATGAAAAAGAATGAAGATCACGTTTTTGTAAAGTTCATGCAATTACGTTGATCATCATATAAAAAAATCCAGTCGAACATGCTATACCTACATTGGCTTTGGTTACGAAATATATTCAGTGTATCGTCTGATGTTTGATGATTATAGGTCATATACTGAGGGTGACATACATGTTCTTACAAGGTCAAGGTTCATTTCATGGGAGCCAATATGGACCAACATTCACAAAATGTTGTTGCTAAACATATTTCTTGTACGTACATAAGAATATAATAACATTTAAACTTTCTTTAAATCTGTAATATTTTAATAATAAAAATAATAATATTAATAATAGTTGTTATATAATTACATTTCTTTGCCCATTTTGCATTTAAAATTCATATAAAGATAAATAATTGTTGCATTTAATTTGTAATGTTGTTATTCATGGATTCTGCATGGATTTATACTTGAATTACATTTGTGTGTTGGATTTTATCATTGGATCCTTTCCTTTATTGTGGAAATACTAAACCAGTACAAGCGTGGACATTTCTTCTCATAAGTAAGTCGTATTTTATTTTTATTATAATACTTGTGTGCTACCATACGTAAGTTGAGCAAATACCGCGATAATATAGAGTTGTTCCCCCATGGTACGTTAATCTGGGTCAGCCATCATATGCTGTTTTATTTACATTTGAGCGCTTTGTTTGACAAAGATTTTTTATAGGAATAGAAAGAGGGAAAGTCATTGAAACTCGACAAATTAAAAGTAAGCAACAATATCAAAACAGTTTTAATATGTACCAGTAAAAACAGTATGTACCGCGATAATACAACGTCCCAGGCTAATAATAGTTAATGCAAAGGAAACTTTTTCCTCAGATGAGCGCAAGGTTTGTTATTTTCTCATAAACAGATGCAGCCATGGGGCAACCTGACTCACACACTAAGTGATCTTGTCTGATGTAACAATTTGCCAACCTGGCTTAAAGACCAACTTATCTTGTCAGAAAGAACTGACTGACTGGCAAAAAAGTGGTTTACAATGCAAAAGAAAGTCATCCCACAATGGCTAATTTTTAGTTCGATCCATAAAGCTGTAGAGACCAACACTTGAGCTGGACTTCTCTGCTGAAACTGATTAAGAAAGAAGTTGTTCTTCAAAGTGTAGGAAAAAGGTTTGAAAACCCAAAATTAGCTATTTTCAAGTCTATGTATACAAAATATCTGGTGTGTGATTTAGATTTTTAATGTAGCTTTAACGATTTTTCAGTCATATCGCTACTATGTCTGCAGTGTGACAGTTTATAGTGATGTCTAGCACTGAAGCATCGTGCCGCAGACATGTAGCATGATGTCCCACCCAGTCACATTATCCTGACACCAGGCTGACCAGTCCTAACACTAACCTCTTAATGCTGAGCGCCAAGCAAGGCAGCTGTTAGTACCATTTTTTAAAGTCTTTGGTATGTCTCGACCGGGGTTCGAACCCGCGACCTCCCGCATCTGAGGTGGATGCTCTAACCACAAAATATCTGGTGATACCTTCCACCTAATAAATGATGCTTAGAAAGTAATGGCAGCTTTACATATTAATATCACTGAATTTTCTCTGCCAAACACATGATCATGTTAACATTAGATTAACTTCTGCTACCACCTGAATTTAGTTTTCCTGGAAAGATGAAAAATGTCTTTCTTGTCCATATACAATATAGATGCTAAACAATGTATCCATAAAAATTAAAAACAAAAATAGTGTAATTACTTCATCTTGTCACCACTAGGTGTCCACCCATATACTTAAGTTCTTCATTTCAGCTTTTGTTCATGACATGTAACATTGCACTGGCATACCTCCCAAAATTCCTTGGATTTCTCTGAATTTTACTGCAATCCATCTGTTAAGTCTGTTTTTTGCATTATGTTTGCTTCAAGCTTCATTAAATTTTTGGTTTACTCATCAGAAGTTTTTGCAGATTTTTCTACTACTGCCCTTTTACATTTTAGCTTGGCATGCAATATAAGAGTTGTGATAAATTGTCAATTTCTTTACACTTTGATAAGTTTTAGCTTCAGCACATTAAATGGTGTACAGTTGATACCTTTTTGTGTTCTCTGTTGTCTTTACAGGTAAACATTAACTAGATGCAACAATTGTAAAAAATTCAGTCTCAGATTACTGAAAAGTGCCTCTGGTATACAAAACATACTTTCATCGCACTTCATTCCAGACCCACAAAGCCTCTGTTGACAGCTAGGGCTTGGGGTTGAAAAGTTGGTTTGCTATGTTGCAAGCCAGGTTAATCATATCTGAGATTTACAGGTGTAAAGGGAAAGGTCTATCAAAACTATATCTTGAAGGTTCTTTCCAAGGAATCAACTATATACATGATACAACTAGACAATAGTAGTTTCTGGCTGGCTGGTCAACAGATGCAGCAGATGAAGAGTCTGGCTTTGGAAGACAGGGTGGACAAAACTCTGGGGGCAGAAGCAGGAAAATCTCAATGTCCAGAACACAGATTATCATCTGCAAATTGTCGGATTGAAAAGAATAGTGCCACTTGTGTGCAAGACTCTTCACAAACTGATGAACAAGGCAATAGACAAATTGCTGAGATAGGTGAAGTGCATAAGCTGGTGAAATTGGCTTTGGGGGATGGAGAACAAGGCCAGGCAGTCTGTCCATGTTGGGAAACAATCACCAGGGTCCCTTGTTTTGCATCACCTTTGGTCTGAAGCTGATAGTTGCTGTGCACAAATGAGTTGTTGTCATAAATGATACCAGGATGTTGATAGAACTATCTAGTTCTGGTATTCTATTCTTCTCTGGGATCAGTACTAGGTCTTATAAGTTCCCTCCTATAATGAGTGTGACAAGGGATTCAGAGAAGTAGTTTAGGTGGGAATATGAACAAAATTGGGAAGATATCCTTGCTGGGATACAATCATCCACAAGCATTCCCTCATCCAGAATCAGGCATCCAAGAGTGGACCATCATCATGGCTGGAGCAGGGATTATACGAAGTTGGGGCTGGAATGGGCCTGTCTGTTGTTGCTCACTGTCATCCTCATCAGTTATCGGGCAACCAAGAATGGACTGTCATTGAACTGGTGATGGGTCCATAGAGTGTTGCTACACAAAGTCATCTTAAGTCTAGGTCATGATCAGTGGAAATACTGTCTATGGCTGAGTGAGGACCGGTGCTACAATCAATAGGTGACTAGCACCATCTATATCTATATGGCAGGACAGGATACAAGGGGCACCACAACCACTGTACCCATCCCTGGTAGCAAGGGTCGTCTGGCAACACTGCACCCCTGATTAATGTGTGATATCTAAAATGCACCAAATGCATTTGTCCAGGGCAGAGGAACAGCAAGACTTCTTTCTCAAAACTTCAACATCTTGACTGATGAGAGTGACTGGTTCAGTGTATTTTGCAATCTTGCAATGAAAATATCGGCACGTGACACTAGAGTCATTTCTTCAGGCCATCCATTAAAATGCAGCCTTTCAATCTGAGGCATTATTGTGGGTATCATCTATCATACACGCTTGACATTCTGTAGACTATATCTTCACAGCTTAGCACTGCAGAATGAATTGAATCTGGTGGTCCTGTGGCAATTGCCCAGACATCCACCAGCCCTTATTAAGACAAGCATGACCTCATCACAGGCAAGAGTTTAAACATCTGCAGAAAACATCCATAATTTTTCTTGGTAAGGAAATGCCTCACACTTTGTCTAAGACTTCAAGCAACCACATGCTTGGAAGCCTTTTCCTTTGGTTCTGCTGCTCTGGCTAAGAGAGTGGTTTTATCATTACAATAACATCATCTGAAGGGTACCCAAAACAAAGGCTGCATACACATGCATATCCTCCTCTTCCCCAGTGTCCTAAAGATAATGTGATCAGGTAATGTATTTCATAGGGAATGGTAATTTGTATTGTAAATTATGCTTCTCAGAGAATTCTTACCCTATAAAAGTGCCATTAAACCCAATCATACCTTCCTGCAAATCAGAGCATCCTCACTGCTGTATCACTCAAGCTTAACCTGAAGGAAATCCAGTACATGGGTACCCACCAGTACTGACAGAGGGTGATAGTTATAATAGTATGATTTCTCATCTTTCTGACATGGCTGGATTACAGAGCAGCAGATATTAATACCCTAATGTTAAAGTGATCGGGTAACTCTTCTCAGTGAAACATAAACAAACAAAAAGAAATTCTTTTTTACATCACTACATCATCCAACCAGAAAAAGCCAAGAGAACTACTATTACTTTGAATGTTTGCCCACAAAATGGAGTAGTAAACTTTAGTATTTCTTGATGAAAATTTTAAATAATTTTGATTGGTATGTATTTCTGCACTGTTGTAGTCAAATGTACTCATGCACCAATGTCCATTCACTTGTCCATATTTCAGCTCCCTGCCTGTTTACTACTGAAACATCTCACCTGCTAACAGCTAGTGCCACACCAAAATAATTCATAATGGAATTGTCTGGCAATTCAGGGTTTACACCAAACAGCCCAAATCTGTTAATATAAAGAAGAAAAATAAAAATCATAATGAAAGTAATTTCATTAGAAACATGAAAAATTTTGCTCATTCATCAGTGTTTGAGGTTACTGCCTTTAGGAATTACATTTAATAGGAATTTTCACCTCTGGACAAGAAAAATAAATCTTCAGCAGCAGGTCAATTTTATATATATATATATATATATATATATATATATATATATATAATACAAATAATACAATCATTCAGGTTAGAGAATTTTTAATTTGTACTCTACCGAGATTCGAACCCAGGTCCATGGGTAAAGGGCACCCATCGCCTTGCCTGCACACACGAGCCCATATTCCCTCACGACTAAGCACACATCACCAAAAATGATGCTACTCAATCAGTGTTATATGCACTCGTGTGTAGCAGACACACTCGCATGACAACCTAATAATTAATTCTCATCTATCTACACAGTCACTCCGGATTCCTATGAAAGAAATCTAGGTATATAGAATTAATTATAGAAAATTATAAACATACACCAGACAGAACAGAAAGTGCTATCCCTGGATTCTTGTAGAAGAATGCTTGATAATAGTAAGCAGAATTAATATTTAATACAAATAAAACTATCATACAGGTTAGAGAATTTTTAATTCGTACTCTACGAAGATTCGAACCCAGGTCTGCGGGTAAATGGCACCCTTCGCCTTGCCTGCACACACGAGCCCATATTCCATCATGACTAAGCACACATCACCAAACATTATGCTACTCAATCAGGGTTATATGCACTTGTGTGTAGCAGACACACTTACATCATGACCTAGTAATTAATTCTCATCTGTCTACACAGTCATTCCGGATTCCTATGAAAGAAAATTTGTATTAAATATTAATTCTGTTTACTATTATCAAGCATTCTTCTATAGGAATCCAGGGATAGCACTTTCCGTTCTGTCTGGTGTATATTTATAATTCTCTATAATTAATTCTATATACCTTGATTTCTTTCATAGGAATCCGGAATGACTGTGTAGATAGATGAGAATTAATTACTGGGTCATCATGCAAGTGTGTCTACTATGCACGAGTGTATATAACACCAATTGAGTAGCATCATTTTTGGTGATGTGTGCTTAGTTGTGAGGGAATATGGGCTCGTGTGTGCAGGCAAGGCGATGGGTGCCATTTACCTGCGGAGCTGGGTTCGAAGCTCCGTAGAGTACGAATTAAAAGTTCTCTAACCTGAATGATAGTATTATCTGTATTAGATATTAACTCTGCTAACTATTATCAAGCATTCTTCTATAGGAATCCAGGGATAGCACTTTCCATACTGTCTTGTGTATATTTAAAAGTATATATATATATTGTACATGACCTTGTCCAAAAAGCATGTTCATAGTGTTCCTGAACAGTGGCATCTATTGTGGAAACAACAGAAAACATATGAGTGTCGATTAAATATTAAGATCATAATTAAAGTAAACATGTTTACCTGAATTTGAGTTAAAAGATACAGTCTTGATTCTGACTTTAGAATCTTCTAGAATGGAAAATTCCATTAAGTGACAGAGTATTTTCAGAAAATGGTAATTGTGATCTAGGTTAAGTAGAAAGTACATAATCTTGTTTCTCTAAAAAAAAAAACCCTCATTCTTGCCATAACATCTAAAGCAGAATCAATCTTATTGTTGTATTCAGTTTTTTATTTGGGTGGATTGTTTTTATTCAAATTATTATTCACTGGAAATACAAAGTGCTCATCAATAATATCCAAGACTGGAACATTAATTTGGAATTAAAGTGAATTCAGACAAAAACATATTGGATTAAATTATTATGATATATTAAAAGACTTTTAGCACATCGCCACACTCCAGGCCGCTGGTACATTATTATGTTCAAGACTATTGGCACATTGACACACTCAATATTGGAACTTAATGAAATACCACTAAATTCAATTGGAAATTCATACATTTGGACTTGTGATAGAACTTTAAGGACTATTTGATAGGTTCTTTTTAAATTTTCACTCTGTATTATAGGGAAATAAATTATTTGTTGAATTTTAAAAAAGCTTGCTTGTTTTTACTCCATTCTGTTACTTAGTTTAAGACCTCAGAGTCATAACAATATATAAAACATGATTATTCAGCATTTTGCACTATCACAAATGGAGCTTGAAGATATCAAAATGAAATGAAAAGGTCTAGATGGTTTACAAGGAATTTCACTATTACAAATTTGATGTTCAACTGATAACATATTAACTTCTATTTATAGATACATCAGACAGTTCAATATTTCCAGTGAATCAAATTCAGGGTGCACACCTAACTTTGAATGTAAAGATTATTATCACAAAACAAGCAGATTCAAACAAAATAATCTGAAAATAACTTTGTTTTGCTTGAAAGTAAGTTTAATCTGGAAAATCACTTTACCAAACGTGTTTAATTCTGAGTTATATATTCAGTGAAGTCCCTAGCATCTAAAAAATGTAGAGCCACAAGTATAAATATTGTTGTGAAAATTTAATCAGAATTGGCAAACATAATTAGAAGAAACTTCTTGATTCATTTGATTAAGTATCTTGTGGATTTGTAATTGTACTAAACTGCAATCTTATATGTGCATGGCATAATAAAGGGCACCTAACAACATCTATGCTTACAATATAAAAGATTCAAACATTAATCACTCGAATACATGGCATAAACTGGTCATGATGTAACACATTATCATGTCTGTCACCTTAAAAGACCTGAATCAAATATAAATTCAAATGAAAACTTTGTGCCTGGAGTGCATGACTTCCTGAAAACTTACTCCCATTGCTAAACTAACAAAATGTACATGACATTAAATCTCCTGAATTAAAGTATAGATACAGTATAGCATTCATCAACAGCTACAATATTGCAATCATCTGCATTTAAGTTACAGCTACAGTATAGCAATTACTGGCTTTTAAAGTACAGCTACAGTATAGCAATCATTAGCTTCTAAAGTACAGCTACAGTATAGCAATCACTGGCCTTTAAAGTACAGCTACAGTATAGCAATCATTGGCATTTATAGTATAGCTACAGCCTACAGTATAGCAATCTCTGACTTTTAAAATACAGCTACAGTATAGCAATCATCTACATTTAAAGTACACATACAGTATAGCAATCATTGGCTTTGAAAGTACAGCTACAGTATAGCAATCATGTGCATTTAAAGTATAATTACAGGATAGCAATCACTGGCTTTTAAAGCATAGCTACAGTAATAGCAATCATTGGCTTTAAACTACAGCTACAGTATAGCAATCATCTAACTTTAAAGTATAGCTACAGTAATAGCAATCATTGGCTTTAAACTACAGCCTACAGTATAGCAATCGCTGACTTTTAGATACAGCTACAGTATAGCAATCATCTACATTTAAAGTATATAGACAGTATAGCAATCATTGGCTTTTAAAGTACAGCTACAGTATAGCAATCATTGGCTTTTAAAGTACAGCTACAGTATAGCAATCAGTGGCTTTTAAAGTACAGCTACAGTATAGCGATCACTGGCTTTTAAAGTACAGCTACAGTATAGCAATCATTGGCTTTTAAAGCACAGGCACAGTATAGCAATCATTTGCATTTAAATCACAGCTACAGTATAGCAATCACAGGCTTTTAAAGTACAGCTACAGGATAGCAATCATGTGCATTTAAAGTATAGTTACAGTCAGTGCTAAAAAAATCAGATAGCCAGATGTCCAGGGCCTAATTTTAGATCAGGCCTGTCCTGTATTCCAAGTGAGGTGCTCATCAGGCTTGTTAAAAAATATTTAATTTACCTGAGGAAACTCTGATCGCACTGATGAAATGCGTGAATGTATTTTCAAGATGTTGACAAATCTGCTATAACATGACACAGTCTAAATCAGATAACCACTATCCTACATGAAATTGAGATCTAATTTTAATCAAGTAGAAGAACGGCGTTTCATGCCAAAAATATGATTTTGTACTCCTAAACCTCCTGACACGGTTATGTTTTGAGAAACACAATTTTCAAAAGAAACCAAAACAACAACAACAAAACATAACTTTCAGTATATGCCTATTACATGTAGCATGTATAAACAGTAAATAGTTATGTTTGGAGCTGATGTAAAACTATCTCTTGGGCAGTTTAAATAGTGGCAAATAAAGGCAAAGAGGTAAGGTATAAACCACCATTTGACATAATACTTAACTGGCTGACAATAACTAGTGAGATGTGGTTTGAAGGTTGCAGTGGGTGAGCCTATTGTGCTAATTTACACAGGTAGGATCAGGAAGTGGAACAACCCATTATAGTTAAATCAAAGAGATGCTAGATGCATGTACAAGAACAAAAGTTATTACATATTGTTGCCCTGAATTAGAATGTTTAAGCCATATGTATTATATTGTTGACAAGTTTGTGAACAGTAGCAATGTTTATCTGAAGTCTGATTTTACTGCATATATAGAATGTAAAGCATGATCATTTCAGTTATCGGAATAGTTTTTAGTCTGAATATACCTCACTGTCTGCTTGTACCCCCAAAAGATTTAAAAAGCGAAAAGTATAAATGATTTAGGAAACAACTATCAGCAAAGCCCAACAAAAATAAATTTCAGAACTCTTGGTAGATGGAGCTTTACTTTGTGAAGCATGCCAGTGGAAAAAAAAAGATAAAGTGGGTGGGGCTATTAAATCTTTGCACATACTGCAAACATCACATTGACAGATGTAAACTTGGTTCTGACCAGGATTCCCTCAGAGAATCCAGCAGAGATGTTTGAACACCAGGACCATCCAGTCCTAGTGAGTGTAGTGATGAACACTAAAGACACTTGCATTACCTTCAAACAACTTTAAGCCCTATTAAATTTATATTCGAATTGTAGCTATTGGCATTGAAACATTGTGACAATATTAAAAAAATGAAAATTTTGGGCATGTGGAAATTGGAGTCCTGGCTTCAGTCAGAGCTTGTGAGTTTATTTAAGTCACCATCCTGGGGCCTGTGTCTAAAACAAATTTTCTTTGAGCACTGTACAGCATAGCAATAAGTGGCTTTTAAAGTACAACTACAGGATAGCAATCGTTGGCATTTAAAGTACAGCTACAGTATAGCGATCATGTGCATTTAAAGTACAGCTACAGAATAGTAATCATGTGCATTTAAAATATAGCTACAGTATAGCAATCACTGGCTTTTAAAGTACAGCTACAGTATAGCAATCATCTGCATTTAAAGAACAGCTGCAGTACAGCAATCACATGCGTTTAAAGTATAGCTACAGTACAGCAATCACTGGCTTTTTAAGTACAGCTACAGTAAAGCAATCATTGGCTTTTAAAGTACAGCTACATTATAGCAATCATTGGCTTTCAAAGTACAGCTACAGTATAGCGATCACTGGCGTTTAAAGTACAGCTACAGTACAGCAATGGTCTGTATTTAATGTACCACTACAGTACAGCAATCATTGGCTTTTAAAGTACAGCTTCAGTATAGCGATCATGTGCATTTAAAGTATAGCTACAGTATAGCGATCATGTGCATTTAAAGTATAGCTACAGTACAGCAATCATTGGCTTTTAAAGTACAGCACCAGTATAGCTATCATTGGCTTTTAAAGTACAACTACAGGATAGCAATCATCTGCATTTAAACACCCAGCTGTTTTTTTTAAACTTAAGGTAAAGTTTAAGATGTCATTCTTGCATAAATCAATACATGCTGAATTACATACAGAATATGCATAAACAGACTGAACTTATTACACTTGCAAGTTAAGGATGAAGTTGAATAGTGTATTTTAAAGATTTAGTGATACTTTTTACACAATTGTAGATACAAAATGCTGTGGTAATTGTACCTAGTGCCTTTTTCAGGGACACAATGTGGTAGCCGACCTGGCCTGTCCCAAATAGGTATTGAACTTACTACACTTGGGTTATGATAAATGCTCTACCAAATGTGTTACTGTTGCTCCCCAGAGTTGAGTGTAGCTAAGTGACATATATTGGTGAAATATTCTGTGTAACTATGGTGGTGTGATATTATTTACTACATACGCTGGTGTGATATTATGCACTACTCTTACCAGATTAAGCTACACTCAACTTAACAAGCATGAGTGAGTCAACCTAGCCAATTTATGGACTACCCAGTATATTCAATACAACTATTATAAGGCTGTTATAATGACTGTATTTAATTGATCCACTAGGTGGTAATTATGCAAGCAAAATGACAAAAAAAACCCAACCCATACTAGATAATAAACCCTTACAATGATAAATATTTGCTAGAGAAAAAATAGAACAAGATGATGAACCCATGCTAGATGATAAACCCATGCTAGATGATAAACCCTTGCTACAAGATAAACCCAAGCCAGATAAAAAAAATCCATACTTAGTCTAGATGATAAACCTATGCTAGATGACAATTCCATACTCGATGATAGACCAATGCTAAACAACAGGCCCAAGCCAGATGATATGCTCAATATCACAGACCAATGCTAAACAACAGGCCAATGCTAGATTATATGCCCTATACGACAGACCACTGGTAAACAACAGGCCCATGCTAAATGATAGACCAATGCTAAATAAACAGACCCATGCTAGATGATATGCCCAATATGACAGAACAATACTAAACAACAATCCCATACTAGATGATAGACCGATGTTAGATGACATGCCCAATATGAAAAACCAATGCTAAACAGCAATTCTTAGCTAGATGATATGCCCAATATGATAGACCAATGCTAAACAATAGGCCCTTATTAGATGATAAAACAATGCTAAACAACAGGCCATGCTAAATGATAGACCAATGCTAAACAGCAATTCTTAGCTAGATGATATGCCCAATATGATAGACCAATGCTAAACAATAGGCCCTTATCAGATGATAAAACAATGCTAAACAACAGGCCATGCTAAATGATAGACCAATGCTAAACAACAAGCCCTTGCAAGTTGATATGCCCAATATGATAGACCCAATGCTAAACAACAGGCCCTTATTAGATGATAGAACAATGCTAAACAACAGGCCCTTATTAGATGATAGAACAATACTAAACAATAGGCCATGCTAAATGATAGTCCAATGCTAAACAACAAGCCCTTGCTAGTTGATATGCCCATTATGATAGACCCAATGCTAAACAACAAGCCCTTGCTAGATGACATGCCCAGTATGAAAGACCAATGCTAAGCAACACACCTTTGCTAGATGATATGCCCAATATGAAAGACCAATGCTAAACAACAAGCCCTTGTCAGATGACATGCCCAATATGATAGACCAATGCAAAACAAGCCCTTGCTAGATGACATGATAGACCAATGCTAAACAACAATCCCATACTAGATGATAGACCAATGCTAAACAACAAGCCATTGCTAGATGATATGCCCAATATGAAAGACCAATGCTAAGCAACAAACCTTTGCTAGATATGCCCAATATGATAAACTAATGCTCAACAACAGGCCCTTGCTAGATGATATGCACAATATGATAGACCAATGCTAAACAACAAGCCCTTGCTTGATGATAGACCAATGCTAAACAGCAAGCCTTTGCTAGATGACAGACCAATGCTAAACAACAGGCCCATGCTAAATGATAGACCAATGCTCAACAACAAGTCCTTGCTTGATGATAGACCAATGCTAAATGACAAGACTTTGCTAGATGATAGACCAATGCTAAACAACAAGCCCTTGCTGGATGATATGCCCAACCTAGACAATATACCCACCCACACTTCTGTAAAATCTGGGGAATAAGAAATCTTCAGAATGCTACGCCTTGCCTGCTATGCTAATGGCATAATTCAAAGTTGCAAGAATATGAAAAGTAAGTCACTGTGGCTTACTTTTGGCTGTGGTGAGTAGTACCCTTCATGAGTAAAATACTCTTCAAGTTTCCTGACCGCACACAAAACAGTGTGTGAGAAACTGAGTAAATGTAAACCTTAACTTAATGAAGCATATAAAGTAGTTTAATGTGACCTACTTTTTGCCTGTGGGAGGTAGTACCCTCATGAAAAACACAAGCATCAAGTTTTACAAACATCTAGTTTCACACACAACTGCTGAGAAACTAAGCAAAATACAAATATTTAAACTCTGGAACATGAAAATTAAGTCAATGTAACATGCTTTGGATACAGTAAGTAGTAACCTCCAATATGAGCACACCCATCAAGTGTTATGACTGTACATATATGTGTCACGGAAAACCAATCTAAATGCAACACCTTGACTTTAATCACTGGAGCATGAAATGGTAGTTGATGCCTCCCTTTGCCTGTGATGAGTAGCAACCTATCACATTAACAAGTTTCATGACTGCAAATACATTGACAGAGAAATTGAGCTAATTGCAACAAAAATACCATGAACTACACATCATACAATTACTCCATGTTTAATAGTCCTCTATGTAGGCAGTAAAACACTGCTGGTCATAATGACCTTGACTTTTGGACATGGTATATATGTGAGCTTAAACTATACTTATATTTCAGAACCATTATTTTGTTATTCAACTTACCATGTCCATGTCTAACAACCTTCAGACCCCAAAATATGTTTTTCAATACCTTAAGTGTAAGCCTATACAAACTATAAACTTATGGCAAGGATGCAAAGAAATGTTCGGTTTGTTTCTCAGTCACAGTGACAATGACCACTGGTCTTAAAATTAGTGGCCTCATTCTCAGTGGTAGCAGTTTAAAAACTGCAATAGCACTAAAAGTATGGCCAGGGGTATGGGCTGACTACTAGTTTTCAAGGCAGTTTGTTTTGCATTTTGACCAAATGTGTATACAAATCTTCAGACACTGATATTTTATGTTCACAATAATCTCTTAAAGTGGAGCAAATCCCATCTGCTGAAATAAGGGTGAAGAATGTTTTTTTTAGATTATAAAAAAAAAAAATTATTAACATTTTTCTTCACTACAATTCTACAGTCATCACTGCAATAAAAAGAATATTCCAACAAATGCAATTTTTCTTCTTCCCTTTATATTTGGCAAAACTTTCAATCAGCACTAGAAAGCTAGGAGTGTGTTGATGTGCCAGCAAACCCTACAGATGCATGCATATTAAAGGTCAAATATATATTCCTTCAAAATCAGTCCAAAACTTAATATCCTGTTACAAATAATACCATTTCAAATTACCGGTATTCCATTTTCAGAGTTCGATAAATACTATGACAGTTTATCAAGCACAGTCTATATTTTAAAAACACAAACTTGCTTGTATAGTCATTGTCATTGCCAAGGATTCCTTACCTTCCTGTTGCCCAACCACTCAGCAAATTAGTTGTTGCCCATATAGACAGCCCAATGCTTAGTCCAACAGTCTTGATGATCGGAACTACACACACATTGCCTACAATATTCAAAGATTTAATTTCTGCAATGCAGAGATTAATAAACATGGGAAACAGTTGTACATGTTAACAGTAACTGGGGGAGACTTTCAAGATTGTATTCACATGAGTTCCACTGAATTCACTGTGTGACAAATGGACTGTGCTATGATATACCCTACTGTATCTAACATACACAACCTATAGCATTGAATCTTAATATTAACAATGATACTACTACCAATGTTGCCAGCTACAGCATCCTCTGCCCCAAAATTGTATTCACACTGTACAACAATTTTGCTTCAACCTTGCTTAAACAGACTGGACAAAAACCTCCTGTTCAGATTCACTGTAAGTTTGGAGCTACTTAAAAGCATAAAACACAGCTTTCTCTTTATAAATGAAGTCACATTATGCTATTCTTACAAGGATGTGTCATGATACATCATAACAACAATTGCCTATTTTGTTATTTTAAAGCATTGGTTCTTATTATTAGCTAAATCAATGAAGTCAAACTTTGATCAAACAAAATTTAAACACTTTAATGAGATACCTGACAAAACCCAGATTACAAAAGGAGCAGCACTATATTGAGTAACTCTATTGTGAGAGATTAATTTAATGGAATCCCTGACAATACCTATGCTACTAGAGGGGCAGCACTATATTGAGTAACTCTATTGTGAGAGATTAATTTAATGGAATCCCTGACAATACCTATGCTACTAGAGGGGCAACACTATATTGAGTAACTCTATTGTGAGAGATTAATTTAATGGAATCCCTGACAATACCTATGCTACTAGAGGAGCAGCACTATTTTGAGTAACTCTATTGTGAGAGATTAATTTAATGGAATCCCTGACAATACCTATGCTACTAGAGGGGCAGCACTATACTGAGTAACTCTATTGTGAGAGATTAATTTAATGGAATCCCTGACAATACCTATGCTACTAGAGGGGCAGCACTATATTGAGTAACTCCATTGTGAGAGATTAATTTAATGGAATCCCTGACAATACCTATGCTACTAGAGGAGCAGCACTATTTTGAGTAACTCTATTGTGAGAGATTAATTTAATGGAATCCCTGACAATACCTATGCTACTAGAGGAGCAGCACTATTTTGAGTAACTCCATTGTGAGAGATTAATTTAATGGAATCCCTGACAATACCTATGCTACTAGAGGGGCAGCACTATATTGAGTAACTCCATTGTGAGAGATTAATTTAATGGAATCCCTGACAATACTTATGCTACTAAAACGCTCACCGTTATGGATCGCTGCCATCTCACCTCTATCTGTGTGGGTTCAAGTCTCGGATTCAGCTTATGTGGTTATGTGAGAAAGCTTGCCAGTAGCTTCTCGTGGGTCGGTGGTTCTTTCCAGAGTTTTCCCAGGTTCTTCCTCCACCATTTTATACTGGCCACCATGTATAGCCTATCTTGTGCTGAAAAATGGTGTTAAACCCTACAACAACAACAACAACTTAATAGGATCCTGACAATCCCTATGTTACCAGAGGGGTATCAGTATAATAAGCTTTACAATGTGACTAATTTATTGAGGTCCCTGACCGTATCTATATTGCTAAAGGTACAATACTATAGTGGGGAACTTTATTGTGAAAGATCTATTTAAACATTCCCCGACAATACTGATGTTGTTAAAGGGCAGAACTACACTGACAAACTCCACAGTGAGAGATCATTTTAATGGGATCCCTGAATATGCCCATCTTACTAGTGTGCAGAATTGTATTTTTGGATTTATACTAATGGAATTATACACTTTTTGTTGATTCACTTTAATTACTATCATGTACACCTCACACTTTTGATGGCTCTTAAGTATTATTTTTTTGTGCAGGAAACTGGAGAGTTCTAACAATATATACTTCATACTTTTGATGATATGAATCAGATGTCGCCATAAGAGATTCTTTCATGAGAATGAAACTGGAGATTTTGAAGAAAACCACACTGACCTTGGACAAGCATGGAGCAAATTAAAGTTCAGGCTCTTACTCCTGACTTTTGGTTGAATAGCTAGACTGTACATAAGACACCATCATGGAGACAATTAACTATATTAACTTTTGCATCATACACATTCAGCTGCAAACAGTGCTGAACAGTGATGTTACTGTGAGCTAAAAGTAGTTTTCTTATATTATTAACATGGTGATAATCTGAAGATGTTTATACTGTGAAGTGCCAAGGTTACAGCTTGTGGAACATTCTATTGTTTTCCTTTTCAACTGACCATTACATATAGTCTGTTATTATTTATACCTGACAAACATGCAATTGATTTAAAGGCATTCATGCTTAAGTCCACTGATTATGATAAACATGCTACCCTATTTTAGTGCTCTCTATTGAAGTGTCTTGGAGTACCACCCAAAAAAATCCAAGAATTTATGATAGGAATGAAGTCTATATAAAAACTTTTGATCATATATTTTTAGGACTTTACCTGTGTTATCTTTTATTTTATATGCATTCTACAGAATTTAAAATCTTTACTGTTATATTCTGTCTTGTACTTCATGTTTATATTTATTTGGAAGGGTTGATCCTCCTAAATTTTTCTGCAATTCGTCATTTGTCCAACTTTTCCTTCATTGGCACAATATAGCAACTATTGTGCTGAGGTGCCATAACACACACACACACACACACACACATACATACATATGCACACATACATAAGTACATATATGTTTTGAATTGAAAATTTATTTGGGAGATGGAGGAATATCTCAAATCTTTATTGTGTTGCTTATCTATATTTTGGTCACAATTATCATCATACCAAATCTGAGGACAATGTATCATGGTAGCAATATATAATGACATCAATGTGCAGAAGCTAATCATCTGCAATAAAATCTGCATGCAGATATGAGTCTGCATTGTTCACTAAGAATCACACACAGAATGAAGCATAATAACTCTGATCTGTGGTTACAATATGTGCCAGTTGATCAGGGTCTACCATACACTAAGACTCACACAGAGAATGAACCATAATGACTCTGATCTGCAGTTACAATATGTGAGAGTGGATCAGGGTCTACCATGCACAATTAGAATCCAACACAGAATGAACCATAATGACTCTGATCTGCATTTACAATATATGCCAGTTGATCAGGGTCTACCATGCACACTCAGAATCACACACAGAATGAATCATAACGACTGCGATCTGCAGTTACAATATGTGCCAGTGGATCAGGGTCTACCATGCACAATTAGAATCATACATAGAATGAATCACAATGAATCTGATCTGCACTTACAAAGTATGCCAGTGGATCAGGGTCTACCCTTCACACTTCACACAGAATGAATCATAATGACTGATCTGCAGGTACAAAATGTGCCAGTGGATCAGGATCTATGCTGCTCAATTAGAATCATGCACAGAATGAATGACTCTGATCTGTTGTTACAAAAAGTGAAAGCAGATCAGAGTCATTCTTTTCACTCGTAAAATGAATGAAATCAAAATGACTCTGGCCTGAGGGCGTATTATGTGACACTGCTTTCAGCTGGATCAAAACTGAATATATAAAAGCAAAACAATATAAGGTAACTCAATTTTTTTATCTGCTAAAGATGTCAATCATGACAATCCAAAGTTTTCATGGGAATGGTTCCTTGTTGGATTAATAACTAAATACCATACATGAGAAAAATAAACTTATGAGGACTATAACCTGTAACTGGAGATGACAATTCCCTAGCACAACATGCCCTGAAAACCAAACATCAGTATTAGGCAAATTAAATTTAATGTAAGTAACCTAAATTTTGCATAAAGAAATAAATAAAAATTTGAATCCAAGATAGTTGTCATAGCACTGACCTTCTCATGTGAGTAGGTAAAAAAATGGAATCATATAAAGATTTTCATTGCAGTAACAACTATCTTAGTAAACACCTCCATGTAATTTTGTTATTCATGTTATTTATTCTAGCTTCATAGTCATCCTCTCTATAGGTACATTTGTCTACAATGGAAATATTCATTGTATTTCTCTCTCCATATTAATGATACATGTAACATTACCTGTTTCCCAGATTACACCGCCCACCATAACGATCGGGTAAAACTTGGGTGAGTCTCTAATCAAATTAACTACAAGTCCTGATATCCAGATGGCACTGCAAAGAACCCACTGGAAAAACATACCTGTAGACAGATAATAATAATAATAATAATAATAATAAAAAATAATAATAATAATAATGAAAGATTTCTTCTATACAAGCAAAGGTTAAGGTTTCACTCCACAGTTTCATATTTTGCATAAGATGCACTTTTAAAGAAAAGTGAGTCCCAGGAATCATATCTAATTTCATGAAGAATTACAGAGTACATTTGCATGAATCAGTTTCATTTAGGCATTCTGTATGTACCTGATGCTACAGCTGTATCTAGCTCACTAGAACTACCACAGGATTCAAATGTGAATCTGTGCACCCAGTGAAAAACTAATGGCCAGTTTTAGAAAGCAAACATGTGTACCAAATCTTTTAGATTATCATGAAATTAAGAGAGGTTAGCAGATTTTATTCAAATTTCATATGGAGAAAGTTAAATTAAGGAATGTAGATTTCCATATGAGTATAGTATGGCATAAAATACAGAATTTTGGATATTTGTGAATCAACTCTGACTTTAAAGTAAACAATCACCAGCCACACTAATAGAGAATTTTAGTTTGCATTATATGACATGAAAAAGTCGAGTTTTGGGCAGTTTGTACTGCCGAGATTGAACCTCAAGCAGATGAAAGAAGTGCCAGAAAGTGAAACTCTGTTAAAACCTCTGGATCGTAACCAAAATTTACACACACACACACACACACACACATACACACACACACACACACACACACACACACACACACACACACACACACACACACACACACACACACACACACACACACACACACACACACAGAGGATTTGAATTCTTGGTTATGATCTTCTCAGCCTAATGAACCATTATACCAAAAGTAATTACTGTCCCCAAGTTAATGTAAATGGAGTTTAGGCTACAAGGTAGAAGACCTTCCCCAGGATGTCCATCCAGGATCGAAAAGCTTTATCTACTCATCTTCTTAAAACAACATTCCAAGTATAATCACTCTGCATCAATCACAGTGACTATAGATTGATTTAGGTCAAAAAGAGAATGACCACTCTCTCAATCACTATAAATTGAGTCTGGTAATAAAAAGTATGACCATTCTGTCTCAATAACAACAAAATGAATCAGGTCACAAAAAGAACAATGACTCTTTCTCAATCACTTTAGATTGATTCAGGTCACAAAGAGTATGATCGCTCCACCTCAATCACTATAGACTGATTCAGGACACAAAGAGTATGATCACTCCACCTCAATCACTATAGACTGATTCAGGACACAAAGAGTATGATCACTCCACCTCAATCACTATAGACTGATTCAGGACACAAAGAGTATGATCACTCCACCTCAATCACTATAGACTGATTCAGGACACAAAGAGTATGATCACTCCACCTCAATCACTATAGACTGATTCAGGACACAAAGAGTATGATCACTCCACCTCAATCACTATAGACTGATTCAGGACACAAAGAGTATGATCACTCCACCTCAATCACTATAGACTGATTCAGGACACAAAGAGTATGATCACTCCACCTCAATCATTATAGACTGATTCAGGACACGAAGGGTATGAACACCCTGCCTCAATCACTATGGATTGATTCAGGTTACAAAGAAAACAAGGATTCTGTCTCTATCACTTTAGATTGATTCAGGTCACAAAGAGAATGATCACTCTGTCTGAATCACTACAGATTGATTCAGAACACAAACAGAATGGTCACTCTGTCTCAATCACAACAGATTGATTCAGGCCACAAAGTGTATGATCACTCTTTCTCAATCACTACAGACTGATGCAGGTCACAGGAGAACTGTGTGTGTGTGTGTGTGTGTGTGTGTGTGTGTGTGTGTGTGTGTGTGTGTGTGTGTGTCTGTGCCTGTGTGTCTATGTGCATTTTTAATGTAGCTTTAACAATTTTTCAGCCATATCGCTACAATGTCTACAGTGTGGCAGTTGTTTATAGTGATGTCCAGCACTGGGGCATGATGCTGCAGAGAAGCAGCATGATGTCCCATCCAGTCACATTATCCTGACACAAGGCCGGCCAGTCCGAACACTAACCTCTTAATGCCGAGTGCCTAGCGAGGCAGCTGTTAGTAATATTTTTATAAGTCTTTGGTATGACTCAGCCAGGGTTCGAACCCACAAACTCCTGTATCCAAGACAGATACTCTAACCACAATTACAGAGTGATGGATGCAAAAGACTTGATACATCTGCCAAAGTGTAGATATAATGTCCTCTTAATGTCCATAAAATATGGATGGATTGGTATTTACGTAATACAATCATGTAGATCAGTCTGAAAATACTGGATCAGTTCTTTTAGAAAATGCCGAACTGCAAATCTAAGACTAAACATTTTTATATTAAAAAAAGGGCACGAATATCAACCCCCTGATCAAAATATTGCTGTAAAATATGTGACATTGACCAAAAGAACAAACGCTGAGTAAGCGTGTCACTGAATGGTCTTAGCTTCATAAAAATTCATCCAGAGTATACAGAAAATCCATCAATAGGCTCCAAAATGATAAGCAAATTAAAAATTCTTACCCAAATCCTAAATGCAAACTGACAAATTACCAGAGCTGAGAAAACACAAATGCAAACTGACCTTTAACCTGAGCTGAGAAAACCAAAATGCAAACTGACCTTTAATCAGAGTTGAGAAAACCTAAATGCAAACTGACATATTACCAGACCTGAGATAACCATGCAATACTCATTAACATAGCACCAAATACAAATTTCAGGTGCTGTTGTAGGCATTGATCCCATCTGAATTAGTCTTTAAATTGTAGTGCCTGCAAAAAATTTAATAACAAATGGTTGAAAAATGTCAAGTTATTACAATTTAAATTTGTATGAAATACCATATACAGTGTCATCGGATAGCTGATGGAATCGGTTTTCTTAGCTCCATGATGATCTATTCCTGGTATGAACAAAGTCAAGAAAATGAGTTTTGAAAATATAAAGAAATGTCAAAACTTCAACCAGAACCACAACACAGTGTTTCTATGACTTTGAACCCCAAAGGCTAATGGGATGAATGATGATATCACATAATGAACTGTCTTAGCATCAAAATGATTCATCCCATGTATGAACAAACTTCTTCAAGGGATTAAAAAACAAATGCAAGAAAGGAAACTTTAACCAGAACCAAGTTAACAAACCCACCTTGTTTACCTGGTTGTGGCCATAAGGCCCACTTTTTCCATTTCTGGAATGAACAATGCCAGTTTGAACTTGGTGCTGGTTGCCTGTCAGGGAATTTTAAGCATGGTAAGGTCTCATCTGGGGGCTGGGTGATATCTGAAGATGGCATGGTACAGCACCCTCCCACAACAGGTTAGTGACAACACTGTTGTGGTACACTTGTCATCATATTTTATCAAAACTTAATGAGGTCTGGTGAATGCTCATTTGATCCATTACTTTTGCACATCAAAATCTTAGGTTAAATTCCTGTGATGACATACACAAAAATAGTGGCATGACTCAAACTTAACACTCACACAGTCACAAAATGCAAGTTTCTTTACACAATGTAAGTTGCCATTAACAGCACTTGCACTTTTATGCAAGAGATTAAATTTTTTTTTATTGCACATGACCAAGGCTCATTAAATTTTTTTTTATTGCACATGACCAAGGCTCACCTTTTTCTGTTCATTACTGAGCTTTTTGCTTTTGAAGATTGAACTGCCATACGAGTTTTCTTCAATTCTCATCTCATGAAATAATTTTGTTGGTTTACGTGAGCACACTTGTAGTATCAAAAGAAATTATCAGTACACTTATATGACATATAGCTATGTTAAGTAGCTGAACATGCTCTGTAGTCAATGCTTAATGGATGCTTGATACACAATCATTGAATTATAAGCACCAGTTTTACTTTATTTATAAATCAGAACTGATGAATGCAACACAAATCAAGACATAATGCATGAGAATATTAAAATAATCCATAGTTTTGCTAAAGTAACAGTTCTTTATATCAGATTCATGAAGTCCTGAAATGATCAGTTTAAGTATAGAAAATCGTGTGTGTGTATATATATATATATATATATATATATATATATATATATATATATATATATATATATATATATATATACCAGGGCTCGAATTTAACACAAATTTCTTTGTAGCCAGAAGGACTAGTATATTGAGAAATTTACTAGTCCTGCCAAATCTTTACTAGTCCTGTCCACAAAACAATGTCACACACTTGTATTAACAACAATTTTATTTCATAAATAGCATTATCATATGAAATACAGAAGTACAGAAGTATAAATCGCGTAACGTTCTTTTCCTCATCATAATTCAGTCATTCCCTGTCTTTTGTCCATGTCTTCTGAAACGTTCAATTATGCTTTTCTCTATTATAAGAATTATTCCTCTCTTTTATGTCATTTTCATTCAACTTTTGCTTTCTTTCCGGTGCTAAACACCTTCTATAAAACACCTTTTGCCTCTCTTATAAGGAGGGCCTCATTTTGAAATACGAGATGTTACAGTATAGCTGATGCAAATTATTTAAAGTAAGAAAAGGAATGGCACAGTGTCCTTTATATAAGAAAGTCAGAGAAAGAAACATGTTTCAAAAACATGTGTTTTTGCCTCCCCCTCCCCCTACAATTAAATGACCTCTCCCTAATAAAGACTTGACTTCAGTGGATGTTCTGCATGATCAAAGCAGTGGCTATTGTAAACACTGTTATAAAATATTAGCATCAGAACATAATGTTAGTTTCAGCTTGGAAAAGGCGTGTTCCCATCAAACGAAGCCATCTGACTTGGCGTGTTGTATTTAACAACTCTAATTACGATCTCATCAGTAATAGCTTGGTAATTGTTCCTAATTAATCAGACCTCAATGTATTGTTGAAATTAATAATAAGGTGGAAAATTTTCAAATCCTGGATGCCCATGCTCAGAGATTTTAATTCCCAACATGTACGGCATACTGCTTGGATATCTCCACGTGTATTCAATTATTTGTTCATTCTTGTAAGGGAAAAAATATAAAAACTATTCTTATCATCACAGGAAAAGTAGTTGTATGGAAAGGATGTGCCAGTAATGTAATCATAATAAACTGATCTAATTCTTACAATTATTTCGATGCAAATGTAAAATATGCAGTTTCCCTTTTGTGACTGTTAGAGCATTTGGCTAGCGGGCAAAAAAATAACCTTAAAAAAAAACAAACCATGCAAAATAATTTCTTTGAATAGTTTTTTCTGTGTTCTTTTGTGTGGTATGCCGCTTTGTAGTTTATTACTGTGGTTGAGTGAATAAAGTGTGATACCATGTCATTTTTCATTTAATTCATTATCAGATCAATTAGGATCCATTACCAAACTTCCATTGTTAATGATGGGACCATAATTGGTGCTGTTAAGTGAAATGCACAAAATCGGATGGCTTCTTGTTATAGAAACACCTTTCTGAGGCAGAAATTGACTCCATCTTCTCATGCTAATATTTTATGACTGTGTTTACAATAACCACTGCTTTGATTTTACAGAACATCTGCTGAAGTCAAGTCTTTATTATGGAATGGCATAAACAAACGCTGACTGTTGATAACCGAAACTTACTAGCCCATCGGACTATTAACATTATGAAAGTTACTAGTCCGACAGGAAATCTACTAGCCTCGGGCTAGCAGACTACCGCTAATTTCAAGCCCTGTATATTTTTTATATGTATGTGTGTGTGCATGCGATTTGGATTTGTAACGTAGCTTTAACGATTTTTCAGTCATATCGCTACGATGTCTGCAGTCTTGCAGTTTATAGTGATGTCTAGCACTAGGGCATCATGCCGCAGACATGTAGCATGATGTCCCACCCAGTCACATTATCCTGACACCAGGCCGACCAGTCCTAACACTAACCTCTTAATGCTGAGCACCAAGCGAGGCAGCTGTTAGTACCATTTTTAGAAGTCTTTGGTATGACTTGGCTGGGAATCGAACCCATGACCTCCTGCATCCAAGGCAGAAGCTCTAACCACTAAGCCACCAGTAATGATGTTGGCATTTTGAAGTTTAATTAAATACATCAGAAATTAACTAGCTTCTACTAATTGGTTACTGTAAACATTATATTGATTAAAACTTTCAGCATAACATAGCCAATAATGAATTCAAGGTGCCTATAAAGGCAACAAAAACAAACTTAAAACAGAAACGATAATGTGGGAAAATAAGGATGGCATACAAAGGAATTTGTTAGTATTCACAAGAACCTAAAGGGTTCCATTAGATTTATAAAGATAATGACAAATCTGCTATTTTTTAAAGTGAATGTCTGTAAATTTTGTCCCCCAGCTAATCTAACTTCTTCCCACAATATCAGACCCAGGCCCTACCTTTAAGTCAGAAAATTTTCTTTGTACTTACCATCTCCAGTCTCAAACTTCTTGACTGGAACAAAGTTGCTGCCATAGAAGAGGACGGCAACACCAGCAGCTATGTAGCCCACGTAGACTGGAGTGGTATCACTGCATGGACTGACAGTTGTGATTACTTCTGATGATGTCTGCAGTGTGGACATGTTACTTGTATTGACGATCTGGTATAGATCCATCTTGGACTAAACCACCTAAACATATTCAAAGTTTCCAAATTAGAACCAGTCACAGAAATCTAAAAAATTTCCAGTTTTCTCAAGGTTTGGCACAAATTTATGTGTTGTATCCAGATCTTACAGGTGGAGCAAGGCCCTAGCTCTGCTGGATAATATCCAAATGTTAGTGGTTGAACTAGGCCTAGCTTCACAGTGTAATATTCCCGCAAAGCCCAAGCTTAACTGAGCAATATCAAGGTGTTACTTGTATGAACAGGCACAAAATACATTGCGTAATATCAAGGTTTTACATACGGAATCAGACCCAAACTACCCTGTTATGTGTGGTTTTACTTCACTACATCATATAATATCTGGTGTTAATGGTATAGTCAAACCAAAGCTACACCACAAAATCTAGGTGTTACAGGTGCTGCCAGACCAAGATTAAACTGAGTAATATCCAGGTGTTACATGTGGAGACAGGTCCAAACTACACTGAGTAATATCCAGGTGTTACATGTGGAGACAGGTCCAAACTACACTGAGTAATATCCAGGTGTTACATGTGGAGACAGGCCCAAACTACACTGAGTAATATCCAGGTGTTACATGTGGAGACAGGTCCAAACTACACTGAGTAATATCCAGGTGTTACATGTGGAGACAGGTCCAAACTACACTGAGTAATATCCAGGTGTATCTGGTGTTACCAAGCCCTATCTATGACATGTAACAAGCTGCAGATGAATGATGATAAAACTGAAGCCATTCTGATTACAACACAAAGACTTTCTCATTCACATCCTTTACCTCAGACAATAAATATCAGCAACACCAACATTAAATTCACACAGTCAGTACGAAACCTAGGTGTTACTCTCGACAGTACTCTCTCATTGCACCAACATGTCATGAACATATACAAGGCTGCATATCTTGAGCTGAGATGCATCAGCTCCATTCGCAAGTATCTTTCAGTTGATGCCACTAAAACACTTGTGTGTTCCTTAGTACTTTCAAGACTGGACTATTGTAACTCAATTCTGTCTGGTTCATCTCAATATCTACTCCAGAAACTTCAAAAGTTCAAAACACAGAGTACCATGATCAGAGCACACCTCCCCCCTGCTCTGTACCCTACACTGGCTATCCATTTGATCCAGAATTAAACACAAAATTTGTTCTCTGTGCTACGTTTCACTGACGGGCTCCAGTCCAACATACCTATCTGACCTCACCCATGTGTACACACCAGCAAGATACTTATGCTCCTATTCTCATTATTCCCACTATGAAAATGAAATCATATGGACAACGTTCTCCTGCATACCAGGGCCCAGCTATGTGGAATGAAGTACCCACTGAACTTAGACACAAAGACACAGTGATCTCATTCAAGAGCGCTCTTAAAACTCACCTATTTCATTTGCAAGAACAGACTTAAAGACCTAATAATGTTTCCTTACCTTAAATATTTACAGTACAGCATGTTTTCTGTTTTCTAATTTCGTGGTGTTTGTTTTTATTTTTGTAATCATATCATTATATATGTTTTTTAAGTGTTGTCAAATGCTGGAAAGCACTTAGAGCTTCTAAAGATCAGGCGCTATACAAAGTCCTCATTATTATTATTATTATCTACATTGTGTAATATCCTGATGTTAATGGTGGTAGCTGGCCCAAAGTACACTATGACACAGTGACAACCATTTGAGAGTCACAAGAGTAATTATTTCTAATATAAGTGGCAGAAAAGTCTGACATACATACATACATACATACACATACATACATACATACATACATACATGCATGCATACATACAAACATATATATATATATATATATATATATATATATATATATATATATATATATATACATACATACATACATACATACATACAACATGCCATAATTACAGAAAACTTTTAAAAACTGTACATTTATTTTTGCTACTATCTTTTATCTGTAGCTGGTTAAAAGTCTTGTCTCAAATGGGCAAAATCCATGTGGATTAGTACCAGAATACAAATACAAAATACGTTCACAAATTATTTATATACAACATCCACTTTAACTAGTCTACATGTCTAACTTTCGCTGAAGCATTGTCAAGTCCACAAATTCAGCAATGAGCAGGATGTGCTCAATCTGAGTGCTTTATTACATCAATATTATATTCTTCATTTTAAATTTTAAAGTGCTTTTAGTTTCTAAAGGTTTCTGATCTAATATGTTTAAAAGTTTGTGTGTGTGTGTGTGTGTGTGTGTGTGTGTGTGTGATTTAGATTTTTAATGTAGCTTTAACAATTTTTCAGTCATATCGCTACGATGTCTGCAGTGTGACAGTTTATAGTGATGTCTATCACTGGGGCATCATGCTGCAGACATGTAGCATGATGTCCCACCCAGTCACATTGTCCTGACACCAGGCCGACCAGTCCTAACACTAACCTCTTAATGCTGAACGCCAAGCGAGGCAGCTGTTAATACCATTTTTTAAAGTCTTTGGTATGACTCGGCCGAGGTTCAAACCCGCGACCTCCCGCATCCGAGGCGGACGCTCTAACCACTAGGCCACCGGAGCGGTCATTAAAAGTTTATAAAGATCACTCTAACATTTTTCAGTTATAAAACATCCATGAGCCACATCGATAATGCATGTTTCACTTAACAGCTGATGCCATATTTTAATACAGACTGGTGCACTACCTAGATATATTATCAATTATATAACGAATTTGTCAGACAGGTTTTCAAATTGAAGAAACCCATCTGTTTTCTTGGAAATGTGTCATATACAGCTGCTATAAACAGAAAATAAGGAAAGTAAATGTCGGTCTAAGACAAATGTACCAGTACTCTTATTCGATTTTTATGCATCAATTGCCTTTTTTAGATTATTCTCAATTTTATATGATGTGTAGAATTAAAGAGAGAATAACAAAAATAATAAACACAACCTCTTATTGCTTTATTTTTCTTTCAATGTAACAAAAAAAAATCTTAATCCATAAACAGATGAACATAAGATGTAATCAGGTGATAAAAGGTGTAATGATTATGCCAAAATTTTAATGGTTGGCATGTAAGCTATGTTTATTTTTTCCCCACTACAATGTGTAATATCCACGTGTTACTGGTAGAGCCAAGCCAAAGTTAATGTGTGTAATATCCAGAATTACACGTAAATCTATGCTCTACTACACTGTGTAATATCCAGGTGTTACTAATGGAGCTTGGGCCAAGTTACACTGTGTATTATCCAGGTGTTACTGCTAGAACCGGGCCAATGCTACACCATGATCTGGTGTTAGATTCTGATAATGACCCTATGGGTTACCAACTGCCAAGTCCTTAAGGAATAAAGGTGAATATACAAGATAAAATCCATAACTGGCCATGCAGACTCCAATTATGTGGAACTGCATGTAGTGTATGGTTGGTCAGAGTATTATATCTGGAGTCCCAGCATGTCACTTAAGTACACTCAACTGCACTACAACTCAGACTTTTCACTTTCATCACAATTTAAAAGACAAAATAAGACATAACAAATTGCATCAGTACAATTTCTTGTTTCACAAATAAATAAATAAATACACTGTGTGCATTGTACAAATCATGTACTGTAAGGTAATGTGTCAAGAACCTGGAAACCCCTGCAACACAGCTGAAATATCTGAAAATGGCATGGTAAGGTAGTTAAACTCCCATTTAATTCCATTCCCAGGTGTCAATAAAGTATCCACCCTCTTATTAAGAAAAAACTGCATCCTGCAGAATCAAGAGGTTTGTTGGTTTTGATCCATTTCAGTATGTTCATTGTTCTCTGAATGGCATGAATTACTATCTCATGAAAAACTATAAAAAGTGTTAAAAAAGAAGCATGGGAAAATGCAAGATAAATAAGGAAAATAAGGAACCTTTAGGTTCTTTTGTATCAACCAGCATCCACTAGTCTATCTTATTACTAGGGGTGAAACAAGTAATCGATCAGTCAATGTATTTATACTTTTTCCATGTCGATACAAGTGAAGAATCAATACAAAATTACTCCATCCAAGTTACTTTGATCCTCAGCAGTAATGAATAATTATTAGTCATATGCGTTTTCATTCTTTAAATGGAGAATTGATTTGAGACAGCTGTAGCAAAAAACATACACTCATTTCTGGCAGTAAGAGAGAAAAACACTCATCTTCTACAAATCAAGAAACACATAACTGCTAGCTCATGTGGATTGAATTAACATATCAGCGTAAAGATGACATTCCAGATTTGTTCCCCTTATATGATTTAAATACTTTACTGATCATTTTATAACAATATTGCATTAAGTTTCTCTGTTGCTTTGCATCTTGTTTTCTTGCATCGAATTTGAGTGCTATAGTTCCAGTGGGTCATGCAGATAAATATGTCATCTTTAAATTAATTGCTCATTATTGTTTATTCAAGTCTATGGTAAAACAATAACCACCAAACAGAACTGTGGCATATTCACTGCATGACACAATGGAAGTATTGGTATCCAAAATAGATACAAGCAACTGAAAAACTTACATGCAAAAGCAATTATAAAATGATCTGTAAATAGTATGTGGGGAACAAGTTTGTAATGTCTCCTTTTATGCTGGTAAATGTAATCGGTGACTTAACATGCCAGTTGGATAAAAGAGAAACAAAAGCATGAATCAGCAAGGGGAGGGCACTGCAAACAGCATGAATCAGCAAAGGGAGGACACAATGCAAACAGCATGAGTATTAGTAATCTTGTTAATTTGTATAAGGGGGTGGGTGTTGTCATCAATTTCCGTTTCACTGGCAGAAAGAACTGTCTGGCCAGGGCAGTTATTTGCATCTGCAGGAAGTACAATGGGAAGAATCTGGTTGTTAGCCATCTCAACTCAACTCCTTCTAAATAAGGTTTCATTTACACACTGAAATTACACCATTTCTTCTTTCTTTAATATACATGTAGCACCAAAGTGACTTCCAAATTTAAGTGAAAGACATGAAATTGGCGATGTTTTAAAAAATTTATGCAATGCAATCTAGTTCACTTATGAAGTTGAAGAAAATGGAAGTTGCCCTTTTTAGATGCTTGTGTTCACGTTTTAGATGATGGCGGAACAAAAAGTTACCATTTACTGCAAACCCATACAGACCAGTATCTGAACTTCAACTCCAACCACCAGCGTGAACACAAAAAATCCTTGGTGAGAACTTTGTTACACTGGGTGAACAACATTATAAGTGTTGAGAAAGACTGGGTGTTGTAGATTGATCATATTAAGAAAGCTTTTAGGGTCAACAGTTACAAAGACTCGATGTTTGTGTTTACTAGAAACGAATGGAGAAGGGAGAAACATCCGAAGAAGAAAGAAGACAAAGGTGTAACTGTCCCTTTACCATACACTGGTGGTCTCTCCAAAAGATTACAGAAAAAAATTTTGCAAAAGTATGGAGCTAATGTCATCCACAAACCCTGTAACACCATCTGCTCAATCTTGGTACACCCAAAAGACCCAACTCCTTTGAGTAGGAAGTGCTCAGACATCTATAAACTACAGTGTGATAACTGCTAAAAAGTCTACATTAGGGAAACTGCTGGGAGCCTTGAAACAAGAGTTAAAGAACACTTGTACACCAACAGAGAATCCTTGATAGCAGATGGTAAATACTGCAGAGAATCAGGACATATTTCTTGGAATAATATCAGAGTACTTGTTATAAACAACTATACCCTGAGAAGGAAAATAAGCTATTGAAATCATGGAGGGGGAGCCAGTGTTGAACTGTGGTTCCGGATTGGAACTTCTGTAGTCAAAGATGCGAATGACATATGAACAGAAGGTAAGTCTGTGTCTGTCTGTAATCTGCTTACTACAAATACAACCAATATGGCAACACATTTAAAATGGCACCACCCCACCTCTAACATAACTCCTCAAGATGAAAACACCATCAAATCTGATAAGTGTATTGATAATGTATCATATTATACACTGTGTATCATAATAGTATCCATATATGTGGCAGATGTGTATTGTTTCACCCCTACTGATTAAATCTCTGTTCCATTCTCTATACTGTATCCCTCCATACCGCATAATTGATGGAACTCTGTCATAATTTATTACAAACCCTTTCTTTACTTAGCCCAAGTTAAGCACATACCCTTCTTTTCTCATTGACAGCACATGATCACCACTCTTAATCGTGAAATAAGAGACTTAACATTTATGGTTCTCTTTGATGCCGATTGAACTGTGTATCAGTCAAGCATTTTAATGATACAGAATGAGAAAAAGTATCTGCTATGCTTAGAATGATCTGTATAGATTGCTCATTCACAGCTATATTTTTTGTAACTCTTGGTGCATAACTGTGTCTATACATTTGACTATAAATTGTAATGATCATCAATAGTCAAAATATTAGATAGTTAATTTTTGTACATGGGTATAAAATTCTATTTTAAGACATTATGAGTGTATATTGCATAGGATCTATAAATAGTTGCTGACATAGGTGTTTACAATTATTAATCATAATATAAATAAAACCTGTTTACAAGTTTGGGGGGGCCCCGAGTGGCCAAGTGGTCTAAAGCGCTGTCCGTTACAGATCACTGCCATCTCACCTCTGTCTGCATGGGTTTGAGTCTCGGATTCGGCCAATGAAGATATGTGAGAAAGCTTGCCAGTAGCTTCTCGTGGGTCGGTGGTTCTTTCCGGGGTTTTCCTGGGTTCTTCCTCCACCAAAAATACTGGCCGCCATGTATAGCCTATCGTGTGCTGAAAATGGCATTAAGCCCTACGACAACAACAACAACAAGTTTGGGTTTATTCCCATTGGACAAGTCGGTCATGTGGGTTCTTACAAGAGTTAAGCTATTTCCCGATGGATGGGTTCGTTCACATGAACAGATATTATGAAATATGACTTGAAAAAAGACCAATATGTCAGCCACCATTACATGACATTGTGTTATTTGACACTGTATGCAAAGCCCAATTTATAAGAAAAATTAAATGCTTGCTGCATCTTGCTCACTCTTCTTGCAACATGATAATAATTACAATACAACAGCTCAATAACATCCGAATGTCATGATCTACATCTCGTAAAATGCATTATCAAAGTGCCTTTCCCGCAAGACATATTGCACCTGCACATTTAATGGGCAACTTATTTAAGTTAACATTGTGTACCTTGTCACGTGATATCTGGCCATGCCACTACCACACAGTCGGATTAAAATAAGATCTCCACTTCACGTAGGGCAGTGGAGATTTGATTTTAATCAGATTGCATACCCACGCACCTTTCAAAGCTTATGTGCTACCACTGAAGTCGGACATTTTATCAACAAAATACGATGAAATTTGTGAAGGAAGGAAATACTGTACTATCAATATACACCTGTATATAAAAAACAGAAACAGTATTTGATGTTGTATCAATTTTTCGTCGTATTATGATTGCCTTGAAGCCATAACGCGACATATTTAAAAAAAATTTCCGACTTTTCAAATTAATACATTTACAGGAATAATACTGATTTGAAATAAAAAGACATACGTGTATGGCCTTACTTTCAGATGAAATTATTTGTCAACGTAAAACGGCAACATCCAATCAGTGCGGATGAAAAAACTTGTTTTAATTGACAAAAATTCTGTCTATCTCCATATACGGAATGTAAACAATAAATTATGAAGCGAAACGAATTTATAATATAATTAATAAATTAAATAAACTCTACAAACCATATTTAAATCAATATGTCGTATATATTTTTTATTTATAAATTTTATTAAAGTTTAATATATTGGGAAGAATTTGTTTTACTTTTATATTCATGAAGAATTCTTCCAGTTTTCTCCGTAAAGTATAAAATCCGGGTACAATATGATACTGTATGTTCGATTGGTCATTTCCAAAAATTATTTAGCCATCGTTCGTTTTCCGATCATTCCATCCAATCCAGCAGGCGTGGCATTTCGCGATATTCGACTGGCTTCCACATATTCCGACTCTACCCGTTCCCAGCGGAGAAGATATTTCTCCATATATTAGCCTACACGACATGGTGTGCAACATGCAAGTTTTATCTTTAAAGGAAGCCCCATAAAGTTACTCTCCGAGTCTGACGCTAAGTACACGAACGATTCTTGAGTCTATGCTACTGTAGAATCTATAGTAGGCCTCCTGCACATGTCGCCTTTTTATTTTCCATGCTTTATGTCATCTTTATTCTCTCTACACCAACTACAAGCACGGAACAGTCAACTTTGCCGGAATCGAATTGTTTTGTTATTCTATTGTTATTCTACATATACGAAGTATACCAATTTATGTAAGCCACATTGCACGTTATATTTTACTGATTTAAGGAATAACATTGTCCACTGTGTACTTCACTTATGTGTTAGGTAGCACTCAAAGGTTGCAGTTGAAATTTGATGTCATTTTACTGTAAAATGATGACTTGCCCAAGCCACGGTGAAAATTGATACAGTTAAATTACTTTCCAGTGACATTCACCAATTTCTACAGCTCGCGAGTTTCGCCGGATATTTCGTTGTTTTGATGTCCCGACCAGAGAAGGGGAGACGAATTGACTGGTGTGATTTCTCAAATACTCTACATATTAATAAAAATCTAGAATCAAATTAAAAGTTCTGTTAGAATTTTATTTAAATTTGAAGAACTACTTAATTGCACGAGAACCGTTTTTTTTTCTCCTGTGCTGTGTAAACTTGCAATTAAGTTCACTTACCCTTGCCTTGGTTGCTAGAAACGCTTGTCACTTCTCAAAAGAAATGCAATTTTCCGAATACAGAACATAAGCATGCTTGGATACACTGATGGAATTTCAATATACGGGAGAACAAAGATCAAACACGCATCGCAAATATGAAAACTGGATTCGATGGTAAGCGATGTATATTAAATTTTTTAACTTATCCCTGTTTCCAAAATAGGAAAACCGTAAGAGTCTTTGCCACCTGCTGCAACATATAAGGCTGTCACAGAAGTGGATATAGTGCATCAAAATAGCATGGAGTCCCACTTACTACACACAGAGTTGATCAATCGATGTCACTTAGCTGTCCCGAGCCAGTTTGTCCCAAACAAGAACTACTACAACAGATCGTCACTAATACAACAACGCCAAAAACCACAATGATATCAGCTAGTTCAACCAATCATGAGTTCAGCGTGGTTTTTCCAACTGCGATTCCAGGCAAAGAAATAACGCCAGCACAATTACGAGTTTATTATAGATGGCCAAATATTAGATCAAAATCATTCGGTGGATTACAACCAAATAACTCATTAGTATTTGCAAATAACAATAAACCAGATGGAACTCCAGATTGGTAAGTTGTAAGTATACCTACGGGCAGTTATCAAATAGAACAGATCAATGAGGAATTCCTGCGCAGAATCAAATCTATCACAGGAAAAGAATCCAAGATAGCTATCACTGTTCACGAACCAACATTATCAGCCGCGATTGAAATAAATTCGACTGACTACGCTGTTGACATATATCAATCATCGATTGTTAGGATGGCCAGAAGCTCCACCTGTTTATCAAGGACAACCAGAACCAAAACGATCTGATTACGTTACAGATTTAAAAAAAAGTATTTTTGAAACTTCCAGAGTATCGAAAAATTCCTCCATGGCAAGAAAAGTATTTTAGATCAGAATCACCCACTTTCATTGCGTCTGATGGTAAAATACTTCCCTCCTTTAGGTATCCATTATTTCTTAGAGGTAATAGGGACGGTAAATACTATTATTTCGTCGATGAGAATGGATTTACAGGATTTATTACCAGCAAAATTAAATCCGAGCACAAACAAGTAAGTAGTGATCTACCAAATTTGTTTTCCTCGTTAGCACAACATTACAACGATAATACAAAGCAACAGATTATTGAAACGATACAACATCTAAGCCAGGTTGCATCAGACAAATGAGTTTTTCAATAAAGTTATCATAGAAACATTAATTGTCGATAATGATATAAGAATCACAGAGGATAAAGATTCGCCAAAACAGAAACAGTTGTTTCTGGACCACTATAAAATAACCGAAGCAGAATTACCAAAGTTTATCATACCTGTATTTAACGCAGACGAACTGAGAAAATCAGTCAGTGATATCATCGATGAATATTTTCCAAAGGTCGTTGAATCTTGGAGAAAAATAAACCCGCCAGCAGGTATTCTCAAATACAACAATGAGCCATACGGTGGAGGTCGTCATATATCACCGGGCATTGTAAATATTACATCAACGATCGCAGTTAATCTAGTACGTGACGTCATTGATGGCAGCTATCAAGTAGATCTTGAAAAAACCAATCAGGCCCAGCTAGGATACATTTTATATACATTTACGCCTCAAGTCCCACCATGATATTTGATTGTATCTGAGCCGATAAATCCTGTTTATCTGCGTGTACATAATCCGTTATTATCAAGGATACATTTCAAACTTACTGACCAAACTGGACACTTGTTGGATTTGAGAGAAGAATCATTAAATATTAATCTGTTTGTGAGATCGTAGAACACAAGGAAAAACAATCGTACCGCCACCGTCGACGATACGTCTGTCACGGGACTAGAAACCCCAGGGCTCAGTATGAGAATCCAGCGTTTTATCACTGCGCCACGGACTCATTCTTACAAATATATACTTCAGAAATTATTATGAAGTTACCTATGCTGGATAAGCAGGCAACCTATACGCAATCAGTATACTGAATAAATCTAAACTGTGCAGCGAAGATTTATTTCAATTTTTGAAACATTTTATAAAATACCTGCATTTAATGATCTCAGCATATATTTCTGCCGGATGTCGTTGGGAATTCACCGATTTACTGTAAACAACAAAAATCGCAAGCTACTGAGCGGCGGACGAGCAAACTATTGAGTGCACATGCAGATTTATTGTATACCTGGGAGATCTAAAAATAACTTATCTGGAATTACATGCAAGAGGAAGGTACAAATAAACAAATAAACCTTCTATGTGAGATATTCCAATGTTGAAATTGTCCATAACAATATAATTATATATGATTAGGATAATTTCAACATAATAGAGGCCTCAAAATAAGTAAATACTCCTTCTATGAATTTGCACTGCAGCTAATTGCAGTTAAGTTACTGAATACGACACAAAAAAGTCATATTACGCGATAACAAGCGGGACAACACTGCCAAAGAGAGATTTACTTGACGGAGTTATCTCTCTTCATGTGTGTAATACTGAAATGCGATTTTTTGTTCAAATTTCTTCAAAAATGCCGATTTGGTTATATTATCTGCGACATATTTTACTGAAGGTGGGACAACGTCAAAATATGTGGCAGCTGCATTCATCGAAGGAAATATCATTTCTTCGCCTGTCTCTACATTTACAGACTTAATAACCCTCCGTGCAACCATTTTGTGCATACTAGTTTTACCGAGTTTGCAATTCTGACTTTGTATAATAGCTTGCAAATTACACAAAGAGTTTTCAAGTTTTCTGCCATTGATGTGATCGATCACTTGACCTTTTCAATTATTCCATGAAAACATTCGTACACGAATCTATGTGAGTAATATATTTTATTCCCAGCACGAAATCTGAGATAACCAGAATTAGTGACATTACCGACTGGTTTTTGTAGTCGACTGTTCCTAATTACACCATCACGAGATGACTCATAATCCTTGATGATGGGATGTTTCACAAATTCATTTTGCTTCATTTATATAATAATATTATTTGTCTAAGTCATTATTTTGAAATCTGGCGAGATAGTCTTCGGCGGTTTTTATACTGTTGCAGGCGCTATTTTTTTTTTTTCATAATATCATTTCAGCTCTTTGTATTTTTTACCACCGCATTGCACACACAACTGAGTTTCTCCTCTGACTCCAACACTACACTTCAAGCACGGTTTTGGTCCTAGACTCCCTCTGCGAACGCTTTGCATATGACATCGACATAATTCATTTGCGCAAATTTTGTCGCAAGGAGTTGTAGAACCTATCATGAGCCACTTGCATTTATTGTTTGTTTGAATCATTATATACATAATTAAACTTCAATTTAAATATATATTTGTCTTAATTATAATATGGAGGAGTTTGAGAGATTATCCTCAATTAAGCCTTCCAAGCTAGATTCGATCTTGACAAACTGTCGAAACCTAAATTTAGTTTTTCGATGCAAGATATGGCTTTAACGAATAGGGATATAACTGATTGTATCCGTGAAGCCAAGAAGGAATTTCGCGACGATGGTGCAGCTTATGTGTGGTCAACATTCAGAATTATTGATATTATCGATGCTAGAATGAAAGACGAGCGAGCAGCAAGGATTATTAATTATCTCGACAATCAAAATTACTTTATTCTAATAAAATTTATTGTGAAGACAGACGACACTTGGATTATCCGTGACATCCGTATCTTGGATACTCATTAGTGCTTAAACTGGAAAGGATTGGCAGTGACGGCTTCGTTTTGGGCTGCATTAATAACAATACCAACTATTAAACGTTTGGGTAACTATCCTTGGAATAGATGATCTTCGATCTTGGATCAGAGTTCAACAGCACTGGCGAAAGTTTTCACTTCCACGCGGCGTATCGTATACATGGCTGTCGTTCTGGTCAACGTGTGACTGATGTCGTTTCCCGCTTTAGGTAACACTTTCACGCGGCGCACGTACATTCTGGCTTCTTGGATGATGGCATTCTAAGGAAAGTGGCACTGTTGCAATTTAGTGTCAGGTGGATATCCACTTCGTTCAGCAAATACTTGTCTTGCAAGCACATATCCAAATGTAATCGATCCATCAGTTCTAAGCTACGTCCTTGCAGGATTTTGTTTCGATGGTCGTTAAAGCCCACGTTGTGAAGATCGTCATCTGCTGTTAGGGTTGTGTCGTTAAACTTGTCCTCGCCTGCTGTATCAGGTTTCCACACCACGTAAGCATCCAAATGAGTGTTTTTGGCCTCTTTTCCGTACATCAGGAGATTTTCCAGGTACGCTCGGTAAGGGTAAGTATCCATGCTACTGCTGAATAGTTTGTTATTCAAATACAAATCCACTTCGGTGAACAAGGGATGCATGAAATTGTTGACGGGAGCTACTCTGGCATCGGCTAGCGGAATGGTGTTGTCCGTTTGGATCACCGAGTTTCAGATACAAGTAACTGCTATTCAGATCGATGTAATCTTCGGGCTGACCTTTGATTTCAAATTCGATGGGGGCTGAATCGGTCAAGGAGGAGATGGGATGAAATTCTACCCATTGGGATTCTTGCATCGTCATCATGGTGGGTGGCATGGCAAACAGATCCAGTTTCGACTTGCAACATGAGCAAGACTCTCGGTGCATCATTTTCTCTCTTTCTCTGTTTGTGATTTAATAATCAAGAACGTCTAATTCTTAGACGGTTCTTCTTTTCTTAGTCTTTCAAGCTCTGGAGGTGTGAAAGTCCTCTGGAGTTGATGTCTTCGTCGTCTCTTTCTGCCTTGTCCTTGCTGTGGTGTCAGGGAAGCAGGAATGCCTGACTCGGTAGCGTCCAGCACATTTATAGGAGTTTCTCGTCGCCCCAAAATGTCTTAGCCCGTTTGAAGCAAGACATTTTTGCCTTCTCTCGAGAAAGCTGCTTTGGGGTTTTGTTTGTCGATGATGACATTTTGGAAAAATTCTTTGCCTTGCGTCAAAGCGGCATCTTTCATAGCATGCAGTCCTCGTGTCACCATCGGTTTCAAAACGGGGGCCACATAATGAAAGGCCGATTTTAGCAGGTCTTCTAAACCACGTCCTCGTTGTCGAGCGACTCCTTGGTACACAGGATTCAAGTGGTTAGATTTTTTGTTTAAGATTATCATTTGGAAACTCATATATGTACTGCTGAAATAATTGTCATAAATCATCGCGTACACGTTTATGTTCTTATGATATTTCTTTAGCCAGCGCTATACCGGAGTATCCACTCACTCTTAGTTCGTTGCTTTAGGATTTCTTCAGTGTAAGTTACATCAGAGAATGTTCATTGGATATAATTTTTACCATCAACATCCAAGTTACATTATGTTGTGAGGATCCCTTCCATACATTAAGATTTCTATATTTTTGGATATTTTGTAAATGCGAGTTTATATGAAACATAACCAGTTCGTTTAAGTTCTGGTGGTCCTTGATAAACCGGTGGAACTTCTTGCCATCCTAATATTGTTCTGATCGATGATTGATGTATATCTACGGAGCAGTCGGGCGTTGCTATTTCTATCGCAGCTGATAATGTTGGCTCGTGAACCGTAATAGCGATTTTAGATTCTTTTCCTGTGATAGATTTGATTCTGCACTGGAATTCATCATTGGTCTGTTCGATTGGATAACTGCTCGTTGCAATACCAATAAATACCAATCGGGAATTCCATCGAGGTTATTTTTATAAGAAAACACTAGTGAGTTATTTGCGGGTAACCCACTGAATGACTGTGATCTAATATTTGGCCAGCTGTGATATACTTGCAATTGTGCTAATGCTATTTCTTTGGCTGGAATTGCCGCTGAAAAAATAATGTCGAATTCAGGATTAGTTGAGGTCGTTGATATCGTCGTAGGTGTTGGTGGTGTTGCATTAGGGACGATTTGTTGGAGAAGTTCTTGTGGAATAGTCATTATTATTATTTATTTCCTGATTTAAATTAAGGTCACTCTGTCTTTGTCGGAGACGGCGGGTGTTGATTTTCAGTTGCCAAACCGGAGGTATCGTGGTAAACCTTAATCATTTCCACGAATTCCTGATCTGATATTTCTCCATCATTGAGCCCTGATGATATCAGCGATGATAATTTCCCGACCATCAATCATGTATGTGGCACTTTTAAATTTGTCTTCCTTGTCGGACAAGTAATGTAACCAGCGTAGGGCTTTGATCCAGTATTGACGTTTGACAAAGTTCGTCGTTTGAGCGTTTATGACAGCCAGGTTTTTTTCGGACATGAATCGTTGGCGCTACACTAAGAAACACGTTTTGGCAATGGTGCAGCCTTCTTTCAAAGGATCGATCCCATCGTGCTCCATGAAAACTTCTCCAAATTTTCCACAGCAACGCCGTAAATTGTCCACATCGGAATGACAATACTTTAACATTTCTTCCTGAAAGTCGAAGGGGTCCGAGGCGTCAGAGTGGTACCAAGCGTAGAAAGCTTCTCGTTGTTGGTGCGCATGTTGTAATGGTCGTAGTAGTGAGCTTCAGGTAAATGGGGTAGAACGGCGCGTTGATTGGCCTCGGTATTGAAAAAGTGCGGAAATAGCCTTTGGCCATTTCTGTCATTCCAAACGTTTTAGGCATTCGGCTCAAAAGCATGGCAAGTAACTCGTCGAATACTTAAACTACACTTGTCCCACTTGGATGGAAATGATTTTGGCTCCGTTCAAAGTCACTTTAGGACGTTCGGTACTTTGTTCCGTATAGTATCTGAGAAGAAATTGTCCATCGTATCCCGAGAAATTGTGAGCCATCACTGTGGCATAGTGATGACAATCTCCGTAACGTTCGATGTCCTCTTCCCTCCATGTCTCGTCGATAGGGTCTAAGATCCATTGGGCGAAATTGGCTAGCGTGTTCGGTCCCCGAAAGATTTTTTTCACGTCCTCCAGGAATCCTGCTACAGTGAGGGCAATGACTAAAAATAGGACTTTGGATGCACTTCTCGCACGCTCAATGAGCCACGCAGAAATTAGGAAATTAAAGCCAGTCTCTTGCATGCATTCGAAATCGAAAAAGATGAAATTGCCTTTCTTCTGGTCATCTTCCTACTCTTGTTTGGAAAGGTATTTTTGAATGAATCATTCGCGTTCCATGTCCACGATTTGACGACAAATATGACATCGCTTATTTCCTCGACATACGTGAGCCTTGGCACTATTGTTACGTATGCCTTGTCCACAAGTGGGGCACAATCTCAGGAGTTGACAAACACTTATCCGCTGTGAACCTTGCATCTTCAGATGTTGTTGGTAACAGGTATGGCTGACAAAAGTGAACTGACGAGCAGGGCAATGCACTCGTTCTTGTCCTTCGTCAAGACAGGGTTTAGAGGCCAAACATCCTGAGCATTTAGATCCACAATGCTTGTGTTGCTCTCGATTGTTATAGCCATAGTCACATTTCTCACAGTATTAACTGTATCTCAGAAATGGGGCGATACTGGTAATGATATCGAAATGTTCATCGTGATGATAGACGTGAATATATTTTCCGTCTTTGAAATTTTGCCACGAAACAACAGAGGTCCGCGCACTTCTTGAGGGTGTACTTTCAAGGTGTAGCGTGGAGCTAAGACGTCTTGCAATTTTTACATTTTAGGAATGCCACAAGTGGTGTTTTTGGATATCCCCGCTTGCTGTAACAGGAGTTCTGCTTCTCTTCGCTCTTTGGCTCGACCGATTGTTAAATAGTTTTCCAGGCTCTTTTCCATTCTGCCGTGTCGTTCTTGTCGGCGTGCGTTCGTCCCATCACGATGGCACGGGCTAAACATATCTGGTCTTGAGATTTGTTAATTTGGATGAAGCTGTTTTTTGTGCTGCGAAGGTCGTCTACCTATAACATCTTTTTGCGTCTTGTCCCTTGGGGAAGAGA